>CAJNIZ010000500.1:20363-31763 GCA_905231905.1 Symbiodinium pilosum | reverse complement strand
ACCATTTTTCATTTGTCCCGGACGACTGCGGGGGGGGGGGGGTGGTGAAGGTTGCGTTGTCAGAGGGTAAGGCTCCCAGGCCAAGTGCAGAAACGTTAGCCCACCCTAAGCCGCAGGTTCAGAAATTCGTCCCAAACCCGGAGTTCCAAACTGCAGGTTTTAAGCCCTAAGCATTCCTTGTCCACCTTCGAGACTTAGGGCTCAGCCCTTGACCCCTAACAAATCAGTTCCATGCCAGAAACTTTCAGCCAGAAGGAAGCTTCACATGCACATGCATTTCTGATGCGCCAAGCAACTTAGTGGCGCTGCTGAGCCACACCCTGCAGCTGTGAAACCCGTCTACTCGTAGAGGGTTCAGGGCTCACAGATTCGAGCTACCTGTGAGGCCCCGGCGTGGAAGCTTAAGCAGATGTTCGGGGTGCTCTTCCAGAAGTTGCTTCGTTTGAAAACGTCCATGATAAAACCAAGATTTTTCTTTCTGAATTGCCCATCGTATTCGCTGTAAGCTTGTTCTCCCCCAATCTGGGTATGCAGCTATTGGTTGTCGGGAGAATACTGAGTGAAGGTGGAACACACTGCCAAAAACAGTTATGACTGTGGACGGAGGACGTCTTACGCCACTTGGGGCACTTAGAGTTCTGCAGCGCTGAGGGTAAGGGTATGTAAACAAAGTTGAGCTAGATTGCCTCCATCCAGTGAAGCATTGCCACCCCATGGGGTAGATAAACTTGTTATTCATAGGGAAACTTCGCAAAAAATAACATGCTAGCATGACGAGTTGAGTTGCTTTTCTGGACCTTACTAACCCAAAGAGTCCATCTAGGTATATCCTGTATACATAGGGCCCAAAAGGGATTCCCACATAACTGCTTCGGGGCCCAAGTGTGTGCCATGGAGCTACATGGAGCTTTGCTTAGGGAAGCCACGCATGCAAATGCTAAAACTGTGTTTCGCTATTCACATGCAGATTATGGTTTGGGATTCAGGGTGCACGCCTTCAAAAGTCTCGTATTGGGAACGCCTCGAAGATACGCCTTTAAAGTAGCAGAGTCCTTAGCTTGGGTATGGAAACCTCCCAATATGTAGACAAAACCAGAAGTTTGTCATGGCTCTGAGATCAACAACAAAGTCTTGGCACATTGTGCTTTCTTGCTAGTGTGCATGTTATGGCGGGATGACAGGGGGAGAGCCGCATACAGTAAGTCTATGCACACCAAAACATCCAGGGTTTATCCTGTGTTGGTCATGCCTCATATACAGAGGTTGAATCTAGGGTTTGAGGGTCAATTATAGAACACAACTGGCTACAAACATCTAGGGTATGAGGTTCTATTATAGAGCACGCGTGGCTATAAACGGCGACTAGCCATCATCTACTTTCAAAAAGCGCGACCCACAGGTATCTTAATTAGCCAGCCTCAATGCTAAGAACGAACCGATGTGGGTGGTTGTCAAGGTGAGGCGCCTTTTCAGCCCTTGAAATTTTGAGTGCCATATTGAGACTACTGCTAGACCAGGTTCTCAAAACAGGCCCTACTTTAGGCAACTACCCATTGAGACACTAAACCTTAAACCCATAAGGGAAACCATCAGCTGCAGCTGGCTCGTTTGCCACCGTAGCGCTTCCTCCGAAAATCCATCTTGGCTTCTTTTTCAAGCCCAACCCTAGGGTTTAGGTATTTAGAGTTTAGGGTTTTAGGGGTTTAGGGTTTCGGTTTAGGGGTTCAGGGTCAAGTATCCAACCAAATAATCTCTTCACGTTACAGCAGAAATGTGTTCGATCTAGCGATATTGTGTACACTTTGGCCCCAAAGCAGGTACATGGGAACGTGCCCTTTACTATAAATATATATCCAAAGTACAGGGTGTTGAGTAAAACCTTTGTCCCCCTTGTTGGGGGTTCTAGGTTCTTTATACCATGAGCTATATTCAAGAAGAGGGACCTGTTAGTCCTAGGCTGCTGGGATCCACGATCCTAGTATACTTCCATAAAAGTTCTGGACTTGCACATTTTTTGGAGGGTGCATGGCGCCGGGTCGTTGAGCGCAGCCAGATACTTGGGCTCGACGATGTCCGAGACCAGAGAAAGATGGCAGTTGGAAGGCCAGGAGCCCAGGGGGAAAAACCAAAAAATCAACTAATCACAATTACCTATAATTTAGTATCCTAGAGTTCCCTACTACTGCCCTCATTGTAGATAGAGTGTGTTACGGCGTGGGGGACGGGAGTTATCATACAATTGAGTGTCCGTTCTCCCTAAATCCTTGAGCTCCTAAGGCCCCTAACCTCCTGTACTTTTAGACCCTGCGGACCCAAAAGCTTTAATCCCTATTCTACCTGGCCTTGCCGACTCGCCCGTGCAATTTGGGGCTTTTGACCTGCTCTTATCATTTTTGTCGCCCCTGACCTTGAAAGATGCGAGCTGAGAATGTTCAGACCTTAGGATTCTGAACGGAGCTTAGCATGCAGAGATTTAGTAGCTAGGCTTTTGAAGGTTAACAGTAGGGTTCGGGGTGCAGGGTGATTTAAGGGTGTGGTGGCCTGCAATAGTCTAGAGGTTTTCTTGGCATCCAAGCAGGCTGGATGGGGATGCGGTATCAGATGTTAGTTGCAGCCTTTACACTTCGTAACTGCTGAGAATAGTCAGGTAGCCCCAGGTGGTTCAAGTCCAGACTCAGTGCGGGTGACGTCTTGAAGTTGGAGGGACAGGCCCATCCCTTAGGAACTCACCAAGTACCCAGCAGTTTGTCTTGTAGTATTGGAAGTATTCTATAAATTCTTCGCCCTACACAAACATGTGCTCAATTCCCTCCGCGCCTCCCCGTAACCCCAAAGCTGCCACAACTTGACTCATCGGGAAGCTCTTGTTCCACAACAGTAGATCTTGCTGAGGTATACAATCCTGCATGTTTCCCACATAGTATTCTAATGTGCAGATACATTGACAATATAAACATGTCCTGCAAGCCTAGTCCGGCCATACAGACTGTTTCATAGAAGTAGAGTTTCAGGGTTTTGGGGTTTAGGTTTTAGCGTTTAGTGTTTAGAGTTTAGGGTCAGAACCTCAAGTGTCTTAAACATTACAGTCCTACAGACCCCAAACCTCATACCCTAAAGTAAATAGGTGCTATTGAATAGTCTAGTGTGCGTGCGCGTGTCTATATGAGCGACCGCTTTTATTATCGTGTAGGAGCCAAGAGCAGGCAGAGGTAAAATTCAGGGACATGAGCAAAACCCTAGTAAAGCGATAGGCCCCCCCAAATCGATTTTTTACTTAGCTGTTTACTAATCATTTAGGTAGCTGCTCATATGTACACACAAAACTGAAGCAATCATGATAGTAGTAGTAATAGTAATTAACAGCAACAGTAAGATAAACCAGCGTTTGCCAGAAGATCTTTCAACGCTCAGAGGAGGAGTGCAGGGTCGCGGTTGCTGCAGTTCCCTTCAGTTACGGCCAACGGTTTCTGGCCTCTAGGGGCCGGCGGTTAAGGTGCCGGCTTGCTGTCTCAAAGTTGGGAATGGGCGCAAAGGTTATCGTACTTCAACGCCCTAAACACTAAACCCTAAACCCTAAAAACCCTAAACCCTAAAAACCCTAAACCCTAAAACCCTTAAACCCTAAAAGGATGCAAGAACTAAAGATAAACTCCCATCCCAGCCTTCCCATGGCCGCACAGCAATGTGACAAAGTCCTAAGCGCAAACCATACAGTTTCCATTTTCTTTTCCATTATCCCCATATAACCCCAATATAAGCCTATATAACCTCTGGTTTCCATTTTATTTTCCATTATCCCCATATAACCCCAATATACTATAGTATACCATTATCCTTATATAGCCCTAATATTAGCAGTTTCTAGCATCTCCCGCGCCCACGCAGTAGCTTCGGGTTTGGGGTAAGGGGTGTTATTGGGATAGGGGTTTAGGGTTAGGGTTCGGGGTAAGGGGTGTTATGGGGTTCTGTAGGGGTTATATTGGGATAATGGAAAATAAAATGGAAGCCAGAGGTTATATAGGTTTATCTAGGGGTTATATTGGGATAGTATGTTTCAAAGACAACTTCAACAGTCAATCTGCTCATGGGTCGCGAACCCCCCCCCAAACAAAAAGATGAGGCAAAGGCCATCATCCACCTGGGCCCCTAAGGGTACCCAAGCATTAAACACGCTCTATGTTGCCATAGGTCTTGCGCCTTTACTTGATTTACCGTTGGCCGGACTTGTGATGCCTGCTGCAAACGACGCGCATCCTCTCCGCTGCGCCGGCGGACAACAGCAGTTTGCTGGCCCTGGGTGAGCTTGCATATATATATAGAGAGAGAGAGAGAGAGAGATTACTTGCCCAGAGTTGGCTGTGGTGGTAGAGGGGCCAGTAGGAGAAGGAAAGGCGGATCAGCCCTCACTTGGCTAGAAAGACAAGTTCTGGGAGCTGTGCCACAGATAGGATGGTTTCCAATATGGTACTTTCCCAAAATAAGGGGACCCCAATACAGACCCCAATACTATAGTCCTCATTATGGGGACGTATCGGGACTCAAGGTTCCTGTATGGGAATTTCTCGACATAAGCGGCCCTCAGGGACCCGCGGGATGTATCGCAATGACTGTCTTGAAAACAAACACACGGATATATGTGTGTGTGTATATATATATATGCACAGGCAGCCACAGACACACGAATGCAGGCTCATCCTTGGTGTCTCAACAATCCCGAAAGGTTAAAGTAACCCTACATCCACAACCTCAAGTTCTAAGCCCAACACCCGAAACCTGGTGAATCTTTTGCAGTTCGCTCAGTTGGGCCGCAACCTGCTGAGTTATGGCGGCTGTCCGCAACCACCGGCCGAGTCACCCATGTTGGATTCATTTTTGTTTGCCTAAACTTACTAAGAACCCGTAAGCTAAGCACTAGCTGCAAACCGGAAGTCGTAGCCATTAATTGAATCCTGAACAGTTGCACCCTGGGGTTGGCAAACTGGCAGGAAAGCAAGGTTTAGGGTTTGGGGTTTAGGGTTTGGGGTTTAGGGTTTAGGGTTTTAAGGTTTAGGGTTTGGGGTTTAGGTTCTAGGAGGAGTCCAGGGTTTGGGCTTATGATCTTTGGATTCATTGATTATGAGCTTAAGGCAGAGAACTCAGACTCCGGTGTAAAAAACATGCTTTGCTGACGCTGTTGAGTGTTAGGCTGTGCCTCTTAAGCTACTGGTAAGTGCTGATCTTTTGAGCAGGGCGTGTTGCTTGGGTAGTGGCCCCCCGCCCTAGTAATTGATGGAGAATGCTATTTACACGTGTTTACATATAGCCCTTAATATGGCCCGTGTTATAGACTGCTACTGGGTGGGGGCAGTACCCAAAATTTATTGCTGAACACAGTGAACTTGTGAAAGTAAGTGGCCGCCAAACAGCCTCGTTGCTTGCGGGCCTATAGAGATGATGCTTTAACGTACATGTATATGAGCTATAGTCTAAACTCCTTAAAGGGGGGTTATATAGGGATTATATGTAGGGGACTACTATAGGGGATACTAAAGGGGATACTAGGAGTCTAGACTATGGCTCATATGAAGATGTATAAGTACATGTATATGAAATTAAGGTTCCCTTGAGAGGGAGTGAGAGGGAGAGACAGGGCACTCAGTGCAGCACAGGTTCCTGTACATGTGCCAGGGATTTGGAGTTCCTTGGGCCGGGTGCAGTCGGCAACAGGAGTGAGTCAGCTTGCCAAGGTGCGCAGAGAGTTAGAGAGGGGCCTTGCGCAGTTTTCCCGGCATCTGATCGAGATGGACAGCATGTCTCCTGTCTTTATTCCCGTACTGTTGCTATCTTCTCCTCCAATGCTCACAGAACACCAGGTTCCTCTCCGAAAACCATGTTTTCTAGCGTTTGGGTCCCTATGTCAGATGAACAGGTTCAATCTGGTGATTGGCAATGCGGGGATTTCAACATAGTACATCAAGTGGGGAAGGAATTCAGGGTCAAACTGCCGGATCGTTGTTCACGGCTGTGGGTAAGACATGTTCTCAATCTGTTGCAGAACTGAGAGTACTTTGGCTGAGTCTGTAACCATGACGCAGTTCACATGTTGCTAAAGATGTCCAGGATCATTGGCAGCATCACAGGCGCTTCTTGTTATGAGAACTTGGCGCTTTGGGCTGTAGTCTAGTAATGTGTTCTTTGCATTCAGATACCCTTGCCTGGGCTCGATGTGCCTAGTTCTTCGCCGCCTTGTCTTGGTCATTGGCTGTGTAGCTAAGTCTTGGTTAGATCAACGTTGGGACGGGGGCTGGGGAGGGTCTCCCCATATCATGCCTTGTCGGATGTTCTGTTAGCCTAATAGCCTCCTTGAGACTTAGCTTGGACCTTAGACCATTAACCCTTTGGGACTCCCTTATATTCCTATGATAGGTACCTGAGGATTAATCCTTAGTAGGGGTCCTGTGTTCCACGCAGTAACTTCAGTGTCCCTTCATAAGTTGGACAATGCTCCCACTTTGGTTTTAGCATGCTGTACGCTAAATGATGAAGATTCTGTCTAAGATTCTCATTACCAGGACCTTCCTTGTACCCTTAATTGGGGATATATGGTCCCTAATAGTGGGTACTCAGGCCCTAATAGAGGGTAGGAGGAGGGTCTAGGTAGCTAGGCTGCTATAGTACTTGGGAGGATCAGGGGACTTAGTAAGTAGGTTAATAACCTCTATAACCACATAGTAACCTTAATTGTCCTCATTATTAACCTTAGGTAAACCCTAAACCCTAAACCCTACATCCTAAACCCTAAACCCTAACCCCTAAACCTACTTACTAAGCCCTCCTGACCCTCCAAGTGGGGCTTTCTGGCCGCCAAGCCATCCGTCTCGAGAGCAGCACGCATGCCGACGCGAGTGTCTAGCCCTAAAGGTCCAAGGAGCCAAATAATAAGAGGACTTAGGTCTCAAATACCAGTAATATTGTAATACTTGGGTCCTAAAACCCTATAAATTGGGTCCTTTTTGAGCCCTATATAGTCCCCATATTTCCCTATATATCCCCCTATAATCCCCTTTAAAGGGACACTATTATTTGGGTCCTTGGACTCTCAGGATTGGCCTGTGTTCACACTGGGGTCCGTTGTGATGAGCGAACCTGAAACTTGATCGCGTGGGCTTTTCTTGAACTGCACTCAGAAGGAAGAGAACAAAGGACATGAACATTACACTTATCTACTTCGTTGTGATATGAACAACCGTGAAGGCTTCACGCACAACATTAACTTCTACAGTCTACATACTTCTGCATTGTTGCCGTATAGGAAATGGCCTCAGAGGGATGCTAGGCCTTGCAGCCGGGACTTGAAGAGCAGCCGTTGGACGCTGGTATGACCCCAAAACGAGAACGAACCCGACACTCAAAAGCCTTAGACCCTGAACCTGGCCCTCAGCCCTACTTTGAGGGTTTAGGGTTAGGGTTTAGGCGTTTTAGGGGTTTAACAATGTCACCCACCTTAATACCTGCTTATTGGTGCCTAAGCAGGGTGGGCGAGGAATCATAGAGGATTATGTTTATTCACCTGCCCTTTCCCTAAGGCTCCATGTAGGTACGATTTATAGGTTTTAGGGCCCAATGTAGGTATTATTTACATAGTTAGAGCCCCAGGGTTTGCCATCAACCTTGAGCTGTCCTGGGACCCTTGTGGATGAATTTGCCTCCGGGCAGACAACCTCTAGACTCAGATTCTTACCTGCTTGCCACTGGCAGCGTGGACGGACAAAAGTCTTTATATGCCGTGCACTTTAATAGGGGATTAATTTGGTAAGGATCATATCCAGCTTCTGAGTGGTCTTTCAGTCAGTTTTCTTGTGGGCATAGATAGGGGAAGTGAGAGGTGTGTTCCGGAATCCTAAGTGTCAGGCAGCTCGCGTTGAGCCATAAAAATTACTGTCCCCCTCTGACGGCAGACAACCCCTGTGTCCCTTGGGCCCCTACAGGCAAAACCTATTCTGAGAAACTCTTTGGGCTGTTTGAAGACACTGTTAAAGGGTTGGGCCTTGCATGCTCTTTGGACAACGTACGCTCCCTTAAAAGCAAACATGGAATGCCAAAAAAGGACGCTATGCAGACTGACATCCCTTTGACAAGGCGGCCCATGTTCCCTTCCACGTTCGCTGGGCGAGGGTATAATTCTGAGCAAATGGCAGGTATTCCTGACACCCTGAAGCTACAAATCCTATGCGAAGCGGTGTGCCTCCACGGGGTGGTTTGAAAAAGAATGATTTGGTTTACATCTATTTCTGCTGCCGCCCTGCTAAGAAAACTCACCCACCCCTGACCCTAAACCCTGAACAAAAAAATGAAAACACCAAAATACATAGGTACGTACGTAACTAAATACATAAATAAGTTAAAAACAAAAACATGTTTTGCTAGACTTGCTAAGCCGAAAACTCTAAGCCTGGCAACCCATATAGCAATTTTCAAAACTACGGGTCCTCCGTATCTACTCCCAAGTACTATCTCAAAAAGGGCCACTAATGTAGACATATCTTGAATTAGTATTTCTCCTTGCATATCCGAACATAATCTATATCGTCCCCAAATGTGCCACTTCCTAGTACCCTTTTACAACTTCCCGAATACTCATCCATCCACAGGCTTGGACGGAGGGGTCCCCCTTCAGGAGGTTGGGTGAAGGATTACGTTTCTTGAGCTACGCAAACGGACCCTCACTTTTAGTATTTCCCTTGTACAAGGAAATGGTGACTGCATTGTCCCCTCATGCACGTCGAAGGGACTGTCTCAGGAAGTCGCGATGGGTACTGACTCCAGTTCAATACCTGCACAGTTTAAACAACTGGTCTTTGAAGTCAAGAAGGTTTAAGGGTAAGGCGGCCCCATGATCAGAACTCCTTGTTCACTACATGGAGCATAGTTACCTTCTGCTGATTTGTTGTAAGCGCGGGTTTGATGAACACACCATTTGTGCCGCACCCATGCGCCTGGCTAATGATCAACAAAGCAGTGTCTTTGCGTAGCGTAGAAGCGAGGAAGCTGATGGTTCCGACAGCTGGAACCACAGTCTATAACATGTCCAATAAGCTGGAGGTCAGAGGACCGCAAAGAGCAGATGCTGCAACGAGAATGCAACATCCTCCTTACTTTATCCAAGAAAGTCTACCAAAGCCTATGAGCATGTAGCCTGGACCGGGCACCTAAGTTCAATGAGCCACCATAGGTTAGGGGTGCCACAAGGCTTCAGATTTGTAGGATCCCCCTGCGACCTGCAAGCCAGCAATGGCTTTTCGGGATGACGCCAGGGCCTTGGCGAGAGTTGGGTTCATTGGGGTTTTGGGGGCCTACGGGCTTTCGGGGTTGGGGATTTCAGGGCTTTGGGGGGTGCAGAGGGGATTAGGATTTCCAGGACTCAAGGGCTTACGGTTGAACGGGTTGTCAACATGTTTACTTTCGTTTTTCATGTCAATGAATAGGGTGCCACTGATGGTCTCATGCTTTGAAGGGGTGGGAGGATACAGTTCATCGTGCCATAAGATTATGTGGCCTTCACGACCTGTTAGGGCCCTTTTTTAGGAGAAGTGTCCATGGGGGCCATTGCCGATGCGGATTGGTCAGGGCGCCCTTCTCAAGCCCCTGAAGAGTGTTTAATGGTCATTGTGCTTGATATTTGATGCTGTGATGATTGGCGCCGGAAAGCATAAAGTTATGCTTGAGCTGCTTCTGCTCCTTCTTTGTAGCCTTTGATAGTAGGTCTACAAAGATGGAAGATGGGTGCCTGGCATAAATGAGGATGACACACGGGCAAGCCAAGCTAAGATGATCCTCAGTCATATTGAGCTTGAAGTTTTATATATATATACATATATGTATATAATATATGTATATATATATATGGGGATAATGGAGAAGGACATGGAAACTACTACATTATAATGGGGTACATAGGGATTATATATTGGGGTTATATTGGGATAATGGAAAAGAAAATGGAAACTACTGTTTAGGGTGTGGGAGCATTGTTCTTCTTGAGGGACCCTAAACCCTAAACCCCAAACCCTTGCCCCAACCTCAACCCATCACCCCACCCAAATGCAGCAGCATGCCCACGGAGACCAGTTTCCTGAACATGGCACCATTGCCGGCAGTTACACCCTTATGATATTATCTGTCTGCATCGAGTGTGTAACTTCACTGCTGGCATTTCATACTACGGTGTACTTTTGGTCTGCATACACATCTACAAAAGGCCATAAACCCTAAATACAACTTTGGTTTGTTTGGTATACACAGTAAGACAGCAAGCCTGCCCACCCTGCTAGGGGAGTTTGTCCAGACTTGGGGGGTCAGATGGACAGCACTTTCTCACAAGAAATGACAGTTTTGATGGGTATGCAGCTCTAATTCTGTTTGGCCTGGCAATAAGCCTGAACTCGTCGCCCTGCGTGAGCACGGCTCCATTCAGCTTCCCGTGCTCATCAAAACCCAAAAACCCAAACTGCGAAGCGGCGTAGTGCCTGAAAGGGGGTGTGATATTGCCGCATCTTCCAATAGTCTTTGCAGGAAGAGGTTAATCCTTCTCGCTGCAACCACCAGAAAAGCACATGGCACTTTCCCAAAATAAAGAGACTTCAATCTAGACCTCAAAATATTTCAGTCCGTATTATGGGAACCTCTACAATACTCCTATTTTTGGGAAACTCCCACATCTCGACTCAGCTTGTCGGGAGGTCTATGTGCCTCCATACCTGCGGCCTGCAGCGGGGAAAACTTTGATGGGGAGGCCGTTGCCTTTCCTTGCGGTTCAGGGTTTAGGGTTTACGGTTTTAGGGTTTGGGTTTAGGGTTTAGGGTTTAGGATTTAGGGTTTGGGGTTTGGGGTTTAGGGTTTAGGGTTTGGGTTTACGGTTTAGGCGCCGTTGCATGTCCCCACAGGTCCATGTACGTAATAATTAGGTGCCTTTCAAAGGGCTTATATCGAATATATAGATACGTGGGGATGTATAGGGTTAAGGGTCCACGTAACCAATGATGGGGTACTCGGGATTTTGACACTAGTAATTGTAGAGTAGGTGATTATTGTGTACTTGGACCCTCAGGGCTTCTGGGGAGCAGGAGAGGCTTTCTTGATTTTGAAAATAAAGGCCAGAAAACTTGGAACACGGGAGTATGATGTTTTCTGCTGATTTTTGCTTTTGTTCTAGGTCCTGGGGGGTAGGAGGCAAATGATGCTGAAGTTACAGCTTTCTGCCTTCCACTCATTTTCAAAAAGCTGCTGGCTATTGTGGTGTCCTTCATGGGGCCCCCATAATACCCTCCCTAAGGGTCCAAGTACCCAACAATCATAGGCTTACCCGAAAGCTGTACTGCAGGCACTAGTACCAACATCCCAAGTACCCAATTATTAAGTACT
>CAJNIZ010000500.1:8843-20263 GCA_905231905.1 Symbiodinium pilosum | reverse complement strand
TTTCTGAACACATAGGAGAAAGCAAGGAGTCTAAAGGATGCAGAGAGGGTTTGAGGGTGTAGGGAGCTCGAAATTCACGGCTTTGGGAGACCTGATCTTGAAAGGACCCCCCCCCCCCCCAAAGTTTGTGGAGGCATTAAACTGCATACATCTCCATAACATCTTTGTGTCATTATATATATCCTCCAGAAGCCTGTAGATGGAGCCTTTGTTTTGGACTTCCCATATCACCAAGTTGTAACCTCAATTTCCAGTTCCTTTTTCATGTTCTGTCCATTGGAGTCTTCCTCGTGGTACCACGAACGACCATCTCCTAATTCTTCAAAGGTCCAAAGGGCCCTTACCCTACACCCTGTATTTTTCAGATCTATCTGTATATATGAGGGTTTCCCAAAATTAGAGGGTACCTTATTGGGGGTTCCTATAATAAGGATTATAGTATCATGGGGTCTATATTGGGGTCCCCTTATCTTGGGAAACTACCATATATATATATACATATGTATGTACACATATTTCTATTTACGCATATCCGATTACATCCCCTGTGACCCCTTCAAGGGGACCCATGAGAAGGCTCCCCGAGGCTAGTGTTTGGAAATGTGGGTTGGTCTAAAGGTGTCACGGGGAAATTATTCAGGGATCCGGTAGGCGTTTAACCCTAAGGGTCCAAGTACCCAATAATCATATACTTACCCCGAACCTGTACTACAATTACTAGTACCAACATTCCCAGTACCCATTTATTGAGTGCGTGGATTGAGTTCGTGGACCCCTAGGGTAAGGAAGCATAAGCGGGAAAGAATGTTCCTTTCGGGCCGTTCTGGGAGCTGTTTTTTTGGATCAGCTACTACAGCCGGAACCCTAACCCCTAAACCTTGCAAACCCTAACCCCATTGAACCCCAACCCCTAAAACCTAATCGCCCGAACCCCTAAACCCTAAAGCCTACGTAAACCCCTCAGCCCCGAAACCCTCAAACCCTGATCCCTAAACCCTTGAACCCTAAACCCTCAACCCCTCAAATCTGAAACGCTCAAACCCTCAACCCCTACACCCTCAACCCCTGAAGGGTTAATCCTCTAAAACCCTAAACCCCTCTGTTTCTTTGAGCCAGGTCTCCATCAGATCCGCAGGGCTTGCTGAGGCCTTCAGGGTTTGAGGGTTGTTAAGGGGGTTGGGGGGTTAGGGTTTAGGGGTTTTAGGGTTTAGGGGCTTCAGTAAGGTCTAGGGTTTAGGGTCTGCGGGTTTGGGGTTTATGGGTGTGGGGTTTAGGGTTTGGGGGTGTTTAGGGCCTAGTAGGGCTCAAGATCTTAGAGTATGTAGGATTTCGGAGTTTTGGTCTAAGGCTTAAGGTGTTAGTTAATCTAGAAATTCTTCTTTATCGATATGGTAGTTTCCCAAAATAGGGGGACCCCAATATAGACCCCCAAATACTATAATCCTTATTATGGGGACCCCCAAAAAGGTACCCCTAATTTTGGGAATCCCCCATATGCCATTTCCCGTAGCCTTTCACCCCATCAACCCCAGCTTTCCCCAACAGAAGGAAACGCAAGGTGGGGGTGGTGTAGGGTGTGGGTGGCAAGGGGGCCCATGCTCAACGATAACTCAGGGCCCCCAAAAGAATGAGGCTGCCTGAATGCTAAGCCCCGTACCAGCCCGCACTCCTGAACTGGGAACTCTAAGCCCCAAACTAGCCCTAAATCTCAGACTCAGAGGCCTAGTTATAAAGGTTGGGTACGTCCCACCCTCTCACGCCTACCTGAACCCCCAAGAAGTATGCACAATGATAGCCGACTTGACCATTTTCAGGGGCCTAAGGGCTTAAGGTCATCCCTATAAACTCTATGCAATCCCTATATAATTTCTACAGTTTATATACATATAATCCCTATGGTTTATTCACTATACGTATAGCTCCAAGGTAAAATCTAACTGTCTCAACTCACAGCCCATTTGGGCCTTGCTGCAGGACCACTTGTGGTGTCAGCCTCGGAGCTACTAGTTGTCCAGTGATGTGAGCTACGGACTAAAGTTAGGTTGGGGGGGACCTATACAGGGATGTATAGGGGGTCTAGGGGGGCCTTGAAGGAATATGCTATAACTTTAGTCCACCACTCATGCAAAAGCTTTAGCAGAAAGTCGACTATACATCAGTATAACTTACTGATTCTTAGCACGGAATTAGGGAGTATATTCGATAGGGATGATATAGGGATTCTATACCCTTATTCCTTACTAGGCACCAGTAAGATAATACGGGGATAAGGGCTTTGGGTAGGAGCCTGAATAATTGGGGTGGCCTTTCATTGTTCAGGGCTTCGGATTGACGCTAGCAGAAGCAGCAATCTTGTTCCCATGCACTTGGTCGTACGCTTGCTTCAAATGCAGGTTGCAGAGCGAAGAAATGATGCTTCAAGTGATTCAGGATCCTTGTGGAGGATTGCCCTAACGGTCCAAGTACCCAATAATCATAACTTGTTACCTTACCCAAACATCTACGGCAAGTGCTCGTACCAACATTCAAGTACCCAATGATCGGGGACCCTTAGAGCTTGTTTTCCTTACGCACAAGTGCTGTTAGAGGTCTCTGTCATGCCATCAGCATGTTCCTCAGCTTGGGCTTCGGTTTTGGTAGCGCACTTGGAACATCACGTGAAAGTACCTATGAATCTATACCTTCGCGTAATTTTGCAAAGCATTCTACAGTGGCTCTGATCAATATTTTGGGCAGCAGGAATTTGCTGCAGGATGGGGAAAGAGTGAAAGGAAGATTTCTCAAAAGATGGGCCCGAAAACCGCACTTCCGCAATGGACACCCGCAGAGGATCATCGTGTTGCGTTGTTGCCTTAGTCTTCATGTGCTGTTGCCAGGAACTCGGGGCAATGTAACCATTTGTGGTGATCAATGCAGAAAGTTTGAGGTAGTGGAATCAACATGTTTGTGTTTATACCCCATGCGCCATGCGCCCCTCATAATAGGCCCTGAATCCCAAGCGCAAACCCTAAACTCCAACTTGCACTTTTCAAGCCTTAAGCCCCAAGCCCTAATTCCTAAAACCCAAACCCTAAGCCCTAAAACCCCAAGGCGTAAACCTTAAAAACCCAACCCTAAACCCGGAACCCTAAACCCTAAACCCCTTCCATCCCCAAAATCCCCATGAACTGAGGGCTGTCGGCGCACTCCTTCCTGTCAAGCTCAGCCCAGACCCCAGCCCTGCAAATACCCTTTTTCTCCAGACGGTTTAGGATTTAGGGTTTAGGGTTTAGGGTTTAGGATTTAGGGTTTAGGGTTTAGGATTTAGGGTTTAGGATTTACGGTTTAGGGTTTATGGCGTCTAGGGTTTAGGGTTTAGGATTTAGGGTTTAGGGTTTAGGATTTAGGGTTTAGGATTTAGGGTTTAGGGTTGAGGGTTTAGGGTATTGGTTTAAAGTTTAGAGTTTAGGGTTCAGGGCTTAGGATTTAGGATCCAGGGTTTAGGGATGTAAGATATGGGACCTTGAAGTATATAATAGGGGGTCCCAATATAGACCACGAAATACGATAATCCTTGTTATGGGGAGCCTCAATAGGGTACCCGTAGCTTTGGGAAACCCCGCATATAGGGTTTGAGGTTGGGGGAATCCAAGCAGGCATAGCCATAGGTAGGTATCAGGTGACCCCAAACCTGTAATAGTGGTATAATAGGAATATACGAGGAATCTTATGGAATCACCAGTATCCCTTATAGTCACTAGTATGGGTGGGGGTCGACCTAAGGTAGGTACCTTGGTGTTCTCCAGGACTCCCTAGACTTCTTCCCTAAGACTACCCCGGACCTACCCACGTGGGACCCACCGCCCTGAAGGATGTGGGTAGTTCCCAACATAAGGGTCCCACCAAGTAACGTTGGCACCCGACACATTAGGTGCCGAAATAAAGTCTATAAACAAAAGCGGGCGATCAGGTTTCAGAACAAGCCATCTGGTACTGCAAAAACATGCTGGCTTGTCACCGCGCGCTGCATGTGCTCATAAAGTGCCATTTGGAGTACTTTCTTTTGAATTTCTCTACAGCCTCCGGAGAATGTAAACAACGGTTCATGATGTTTTGAGGTGTCTAGATTGGCTGGACCTCTGTCAGCGGCGCCAACTCATTAATTACCACTTAGATGGGTTGGGAAGTAGCTCGCTACCACTATTGCCGCTTAGGTGGATTGGGCGTAGCTAACGGCAGAGTAGTGCGGGTACACCTGTCTTATTTGCTAGTTCGGGAACTTCCCGTCAAATTTAGCAAGCCTCTTGCAGGCCCGTGTAGCGGCTCATTGTTGTACTTCTTCAACTGCTACACGTTTGGCTGCAAGGCTGTCAACGTGGCTTCCACACAGCCGATGCTGGAGCACGGGTGAGGGTTTGCAAAGCCAGGATGATTGAAATTTGATTTTTGGGAAGGATGAGTTGAGCTTTTGGGTCTAGAGTTCAGGGGCCAGGGCTCTCGAAAGGCATGGTTGAGGGTTCATCTTGTTATGTCTGAAAAACCCAACACAACAGTTATAGAGGGCTGACAGCGGATGTCCCTAAACCTTAAACTCCAAATTACAGTATGCTTTATAGTGTCCATCTCATGCTCCATGTGATTTTCGATGTGTGTCCCTAATTTTGGGGTTCTTAGGCATCATGCTACGGTTCCTGCAAGGAGTTAAACGGAGAATAGGCTCCTTACAGCCATGAAGTCTTGGACCTTTGCCGTTACCTTGCAAAACGGGTTTAAGGTCCTGGGTTTAGGGTTTAGGTTTTAGGGTTTGGTATGTTGGCAGCCAAGAGCGATAAGTCTAGGGCATGTGCTGCAGAGTCCCCGAATCCGGCGTCCAGATAAGATTCTTTATGCAAAGTCTCTATAACCCAGAGAGAAAAAAGAGAAACGGTAAGCTGAGCGAGGAAACTCGATATTGAGATCCGTGATACATCCTGCACTTATAGTCAAACCCCCTCGCATTACTGAAAATCATTCCAAAGGCCACCAAATGAGCCTGCGACAGCAGCACTAGGATTGCTTTGTCCTGTGACTTGTGCCTTTTTCGTTGCCATGCTCTGGGGGCCATATGGGCTATAGTCTAAACTCCTAGTTTCCCCTCATAATAAAGCGTATAGTACTCCCCTATAAGATCCCCTATATAACCCCCTGAAAGGAGTTTAGACTACAGCTCATATGATTTCGCGTTTTGGTGACTGTGCCTGATGCCTAGCATCCAAGGATGTTGGGTGAAACCCCCTAGAGATCCAAATGGTGCAATGTAGGCAATATTTGCAGACTTTCGGGCTCAATGTAGGCATATTTGTATACTTGCATCCTTAAACCGTAAACCCCCAAACCCCCGAACCTGCTATGTATACATGGATCCCTAGGAACCCAATTACTGCACTCAGAGCCTACAACTTTTCGCCGTGAGGAGCCACGCAGAGACGCGACGGTTGGGCGAGAAGCTGAGCGTCACAAGATGGAGGGTTTATGGGGGTTCAGGGGTTGAGAGGTTTAGGGTTCAGGGGTAATTAAACCCTAAACCCTAAACCCTCTAAGGTTTAGGAGTTTTGGGAAATCATATCGCTAATTACTGTTTGCACCGCTTCCAAGGCCGTTTCAGGATTAGGGTGATTTTTTTAGCAGTGACCTTTGGACAGGGCAGGTCAGGCACTGTTCGCTTTGACAGAGGGAGAGTAAGGGTTGGTGCAATGTACTTGCTCAAGCCATGATACGGTTATTAGTTATCAGTAGAAGAACACGGGTTGCTAAGGCCGTACCAGGTACATTCCCTGACTCAGAGTACCCCCGTACTGGTTGCACGCCGCATGTTTATTGCCCTTGGTTGCTTGGGGTTTGGAGTTTTCACTCGAGAGTAGAAGCCCACATGCTTCCACATGCCATTCCCGTGTAATCCCTGTGAAGTCGAACACATACAATATCCAAGAGCCCTGTTGAAATTGATTAGGTTACTACACTAGGTAGATGTCTTCTCCCCGGCGGTCAGCACTCAGAAAGCTCCGAGGTACCGGGGCTTCATTCCGGGAGTCAAGGCTGAAACAGCACCCTGGCAGCATTTGACGTGGTTCTCTAGCTTGCGAGGTGGAAGGAATGGAGAAGCATGGAGAGCTTGTCAAATTATGCAAGGACGGCCGCTACAGTAAATTCAAAGGGGACCGGCGATTGAACAAGTAGGATTTTTTGGGTATTTCGCAACAAGACAAGGTCTCCCTCTGTTGCTTTTCTTAATCTAGGACGACCCCCAGAAGAGATGCTTACTTTCTGGAATCCACGACATGGCTTTGTTCCGTGCTTCCGGGGCTTGAACGCCAATAGGTACCTCATTCCCCAAAAAACCCTAATGATTGAGCACAACCCAAGCAAACAGTGGACCCTGATATTTCATAATCACCTCCCACGCGCTCCCCTGCCCCAAAAAGGTTGTGCTGCATTGAGTTGGGGATTGATTGTGGTTAGCGGGGTGGTGTGACCTCTCTTCCCAAATTTGAGGGAAGTGACTACGTATAGTCAAGGTTGTAACATGTTGCTTCAACTGTTGGGTACAATTCTGAAGTCCTATATCCTAAGCCCTAAACCACAGAGTTATAGTAGAATTTGCCCCAGAACCTCGTATATGGGCAGCGGCAGTATGTACCGTAGAAGCTTGAATCCTGACTAACATCATTCCTTGACATTCAAGGATTATTTCGGCCCCTACATCAGAGGCCTAAACCCTAAACCCTCAACCACCTGAGGTCTTCGGCGCGATAAGCCCCGTCATCAACAACGTAGCTAGTGATTTCCGGCCCCTGGACTACAAGTGGGACAAGGCCGGGCAGTTTCGGGTTTCGTGTTTAAGGGTGTTGCTTCTGTGAGCTCGGCTTAACGGGTTTAGGGTTCAGCGGTTAAGGCGTATAAGGTTTATAGGGCTCAGCGTTTTGGACTTAGGACTTACCAATCAGGGTGTAATTAAGATGTGGTTAGGGCTTGGAGCTTCGCAATGAGAAACCTCATGTTTGAGAGTCAAAGAGGGTCCCATGTGAGAGTTTTTTTCTCAGAACCATGCCTGACAAATACCCTCCACAATCCTCCTGTAATCTCCATAGGAAAGATGCACGTTTCGAGACCTCACCCGTCTCGACGAATAGGGTGAAGCTCAGGGTGTAGAAGCCTGCAGCTAAACCCTTAGCTCTAAATTGGAAGATCATGGGTTCCCCTACACCAAGCTCCCGCTAGTACTCCAGGAGTTGTATGAGCCATAGTCTGAATTCCTTAAAGGCGAGACGGACCGATTCTACAGGGTGTTATTGTAGGGCGTATGAAGGGGGAGACTCGGAGTTTAGACTACAGCTCATATGCCATTTTCAGCAGGAAGCTGTGGCTTCTTAGGATGTAGCTTACTGTTTCAGTCATACTATAGCACTATAGATCTTAACACACAACATGCGGTTATACTGTTTAATCATGTCTCAAGAAGGACCAGGAACGCAGCCGTTGAGCATCTGCAATCCTGCCCCCTTGAGGATGTTGAGTGCCCTACCTACCCTATCGGAACCCGAAAGGATCCAAAAAATGGAATTCCTCCAACATGAACCCATAAATACGTTGGGGAAACTAGGGCGTTATTAGGGGGTTCCATTTTTGGGATGCTTTAGTGGGTCTGGGTAAGCCAAGACCAACCTGCACAAATTCTGCTGTGCAAGAACTACGACTGGAATGGACCTCCGGATCCACCAGTGCCCGAGACTCAGGGTCTTTTGGTGGTTGGGGAGTGTGGTGAAGATCCAGTAATTTCTAGGTGATCTGTATAGGGGACCCCTATCTTCCCCATATTACCCCTAGACCTCCTAGGGGTGCCCTTTCTTTGAGAATAACCCGAGAGTCCTGAAGACAACTTGACCTTCGGAAAACAGTTGGCAGTTCTTAATGTTTTGTAGCCCTTATCGCAGTGTTCGAGACTCTAGGTAGTATGTAGAGCTTCCAATCTACATATTGGGTTTTGGACATAGGGCTGAGGGGTTAGCTTTTGTGGTTACAGACTTTTGGGATTTAGGATTCAAGGTGAAGGGTGTCGGATTGGTTCAGCGTTTCGTGCCCGACTGTTTCAGGGCTCAGCAGTTGAGAAGTCGGATTTGGCCCTACTCAAGAGAACCTCGGCGCTGGGAAGTCTACTAGGTGGACATAAGAATCCTATGCCTATGTCGCCCAGTGCAGCCCGTGCATGAATAGCTGCTTCCTGGATTCGAAGCTGCATTTCAGTCGTAGGAGGGCAATCGGTGTGGCTTTGCCCTCAAGTTGGAGTTTACTGGCTTTGAGACAGACAGTTGCTTGACTGGATCTCTCCAAAAAGGAGTTGCCGTATAGGTCATGCAGCAAATTTCATGTTTTATTGGGCTCCTGAGCTAGCTCTGCCCTTATGACCCAGCCCACCCAGGTCCTCAATACTTCAAGGGTTTATGGTCTTGAGTTCAGGGTAGGCAACCCTCATGAACCTCCATGAAATCTGGGCAAATTTGAGGGTCAAGGCATCCCGGCAGGCGCAGACCAAAAAAACGTCAGTTGAATGCCAAGAATTCATTGAAACCTCAAGCAGAGCCCTACAAAGCTTCGACCTTAAGACCCTGTATGGAGAACCCTCCAAACCCCAGCTTCACAGAAAGTAAGCCCTGCACACAAGCAACTTGGGCTCCACAAAATGCAGCAGATGAGGCCCCTCGCACACTTACACTTACTTCTGGTTAGCAAGGAATGAAGGAATGGATCCTTACAGCAGTTCCCTTTTCATCCCAATATGACATTGTGTTTTTGTTTGCATTTTCTTGACCATTCCCTCCATTTCCTGCTGACCAGAGGTAACAGGGTTTAGGGTTAAGGTAAGTCCTGCAAGCTTTGTTTGAATCCCAGCTTCCATTTCATCTTCCATTCTCTGTTCCATTTGATTCTCCAATACTGGGGTAAGATCGCTGCATAACCCTTACATATCCTTATATAACCCCTACACCCTAAACCTAATCCTCTGATTTGGTAAGTACATGGCTCGACTTTCCCAAGGGGCCTGCGAGCCAAAGCCAGTTGCGAAACCTGGGCCATGTGGCAACAGGACGGAAAAAGATGCCTGGACCTCCCCAACCCCCACAGTGATATCCTGTACACCCCAAGACTTACTGGTTCTTAGCAGCGAATAAGGGAAGATAATCCCCAAAGAATCAGTATATACTATATCCCCATATTGCCTACTAGGAACCCGTAAGGCTACTTTGGGGTTCAAAGCTGTGGCTATGGGTATGTGGGAGGTCTAGGTCTCAGTTGGCTTCAAGGTTTGGGGGTGCCGTTGATTTAGAGTTTAGGTAACAGGGTCAAGGAGTGAGAGGGGTTCAAGCTTTGGGGTTTGACATGTAAGGTTAGTTTTTTAGCGTAATGCAGCGTAGTTGATAGAGAGTGATTTGGGAAAGCATCAAGTTTCAGGTCATAGGCCTAAACCTGAACCCCAAACCCTAAACCCCAAACCCCCATATTTGTTGTAAAGGGCTATAGAAACCCAAGAGTACGCAGTAAAGGATGTCCATTGCCGGGTTGTGGCCCTACGACTCTTTATAAAATTACTATGACTTTTCTTCAGGCTTCTCTGATCATATGATACGCGAGAACCAGAGACATCTTTCTCTTGTGTGTTGTTGGTCGTGCCTTCTGGCAAACTCTCCGCCAGGATCCGAAGTACAAGTGGATGGGACATGGAGTGCCTGACACCCAGAGAGAGAGAGCATGGGTTGCCAAATGGATATTTCTGCATCTTGGCATGCCGTTCTTATCAGGGAATGCTGTAGGTGTGACAATGAGGAGAAAAGGGCTTATTCAGCCAGTTTGGGCTTTTGACCACCAAGAACCTGAACTCTTAGATTGCTGTCATGTTTACCCATGCTGTTTAGCACACCTGCGTATCATTATTGTTGCTATTATGAGTAGTAGTATGATGTTTATTATTGTTGTTGTAATTATTCCTGTGAATATGTGTGTTATCATTGTTGTTCTTATGTTTATGACTGACCCTACTCTTCCCTCCACACAGCCTTCCTCGAAGGCACTGGAGCAAGGGCTGACCGTTGCCCCGAATGTTTTTTTTGTTGCGGAAACTTCTACCACAACTGGGCAATCACCAGACCCTATGTGGGTGCAGGACAATAATAGCCCAACTATAACTAATACTGTAATCCAGTTATCGCCAAATTTGAATATTCAGGGAGCTTGTAATGAGCTTATAAGTACAATTATATTTTGGCCTATACTTGCCCTAAACCTCCAAATCATCATTCCATGTGCTGTACTCTTTTCCATTTGATTCACCCATAATTCGGTTGCATCCCTACATAGCCCCCATACAATCCCTACAGACCAGGGGCCTACACATCACCCATATCTCCCGCTAAACACCCCAAAAAACCTAAACCCCAAACCCTGAACCCTAAACCCTATACCCAAAACCCAAAACCCTAAACCCCAAACCCAAAACCCTCAACCACAAACCCTAAACCTCCAAAGCCCAAGGCCGAAGACCAGTGGTCCTGGGCTACCTTCCTACACCGGACATCGCTTTTTCCGGCAGAGGACGGTCAGAGGGACTTAAGGGTAGGGTTAAGGGCTTAAGTTTTGAACATGGGTAGTTCCCAAAATTGGGATCCCATTTTGGTACCCCTAAATATTATATAGGTGCCGTAGTATAATCCATAACGAAAAGGGGCCCATAATTTTGGGAACTAACCACATTCAGGGTATGTAGGGTTTTGGGGGAGGGCTGAGGCGCTTCAGGTTAAGGATGAGGGCTCAGGGCTTTAGGGATGTTAGGGTTTAGGGTGTAGGGTTAGGATACTTGTCAGGTCAATCCCCCTATAGTAATAGCTCCTTAATATGTAGTCAATAGGGCCTTAATATATATTTGCAATCGTCCCTTGTGGTACCCGTTACTGGGTGGGGGATTGACCCAAGATACATATATGTTGCCCTGACCTTTGGCCTTCACATTTTGGGATGAGGGCTGTTTGGGGGTTTGTGTACTTAGCGTCTTGTGGCCTCACTGTACGGATTTACGCCTTGGGCTTTTGAGTTTAGGGTTTAGGTCTGGGCCTTCTTGTTTTAAGGCCTGGGACGTACTGCTTGGAATGCGGGTTGCGCTCCGGCTTCCCAGGATGTAAGGGGAGGACTGTTCACGCAGTCCAGCGGCTAACCTGAATCAACATATAAGCGATTATCTGAACTCTTCAAGGGGAAGTATACAAGGGATTATATAGGGGACTACTATAGGGGTTATTAGGGGGAATACTAGGAGTTTAGACTATGGCTCATATACTTAAAACCTTAAGGCTCAAGATGACCTTCAGATCTCATGTTACTTCCCCAGTCATCCAAGTATACAACTAATATCTACA
>CAJNIZ010000499.1:15800-30701 GCA_905231905.1 Symbiodinium pilosum | reverse complement strand
GAGATACTAGGTGTTTAGATTATGGCTCCCATTCTAAGACCTACCGGCAGGCTCCTATGTGGTTCCTTCTGGGTGTGTTACTAACTTGGAGTAAAGCATGAGTCTCCTATACTAAACTCCTTGGGACTTAGCTGGCACCTTAGACCCTTAACCCTTTGGGCTATGATAAGTACCTAAGGGTTAACCCTTAGTAGGGGTCCTTAGTGCCACCTACTAAAGGAGTCATGAGCCCTAAACCCTGAACCCTAAACACCCTAAACCCTAAACCCTTAAACCCTAAACACCCTAAACCCTAAACCCGAAAACCCGGAAAGGTCGCCTTCACCATGCTGCGCGCGGCGCTCTCGGGCTCTGCGGCTGCTCTTTGCGAGGCTCATTTGGTTGGTACCCCAATAATGGAGAATCAAATGGAAAAGAACATGGAAAATGAAATGGAAGCTGGGATTATAAGGGATTATAAGGAGTGTAGTGTTTTATTTGGAGATACTCATTTGAGCCGTAAGGGGTTTAGGGTTCAGGGTTCAGGGTTTAAGGGTTTAGGGTTCAGGGTTTATTGTTCAGGGTTTCAGGGTTCCGGGTTTAGGGTTTAGGGTGTAGGATTTGGGGTTTAGGGTTTACTCTAGAGACCGATCCATTTAGCGTTTAAGGGTTTGAGTTTGGAGGCTCAGGGCCAGGTAAACCCAAGTAAACTGACCTCCTGACCCGAATCACTAGCCTCGAGGCGCTAGGGTTTACAGTATGGGGCTTTGGGTTTATAGTAGTGGTTAGGCCTTAGCGTTAAGGTTCTAGGGCTAAGTGATTAGTTAGGGCGTAGTTTAGCGCTTAGGGTTCGATAGTTTCGAGCTTGGTACATACGCAGATCCCTATGAATCCTACCTGCACTCGTCAAAATAACAGCCCCAAATCTCTAAAGATAACCTAAGGGGCAATTAGTCCATATACTTTTGGGGTCCAGGTAGATTCTGGACTCTAACCTGTGAAGCTTGTGGCGCTGAATCATCCAAGCTGGTCGCGGCTATGGACTTAGGGTTCAAGACTTAGGGATCCTGCGGCTTGAAAGAGTTAATTGCACGTGTTGTTAGTTATGGTGTGTGTGTGTGTGTGTAATGTATAGGGAAATATCGGTGTGGGATGTATTTTTCTAAGCCCTCAAGGCTAGGTGCTTCGTATCTTGAAGAGGCCCCTGCATGGACAATAAGGTTCAAAAGGCACGCGATGGAATGAAGGGATGGAAAGGAACAACGGAAACTATCGACTTATTGCGGATTATCCAGGGACGACTAGAGTTAAGGATCTATTCTGTTGCTCCCTTCCTTGCTAGACAGAAGTGTGAGTACATAGGTGTTTGGTCTTCAGTTTGTTTGTTTTTTTGGCGGGTGGGCTCCTTATCCTAAACCCTAAACCCTAAACCCTAAACCCTAAACCCAACCCGGGGGAGGGGCGGGGGTGGGGGCTGTTTATGTAAGGGCCTACAAGCCGGTGGATTCTCAGTCGCTTAGATCTTGGGCTTAGAGTCTGCAGGGTGTAAGGTCGGGGCGGGGAGGTTTTGGGCACTCTAGCTAGCACTTATATAGGAATACATATATATATATATACATATATATGCATATATATATATATATGTGTGATGTGTATATATATATATATATACGTACATAAAACCAATAATCGAATGGAACAGAAAGTGGACATTGAAATGCAAACCCTAAGGAATCACTTTTTCAACTTAATAGATAACACCGCAAGTTAACCCCTAAACGAAAACCTTGAATCCTAAACCCTAAATGGAATTAGGGTCGGTAGTGTAGGAGTGGTCGCGGCTTTAGTTGTTGTCCCGTAGAGGCCCATGGCATGCCAAGGTTGCTGGAACTAAGAGTTTAGGGTTTAGGGTTTGGGATGTCATGTGAAAGGCATTATGTAGTTTTTGTTCATGGGGAGGGGCGAAATGAGAGTGGTTAAGGCCCAGGCTTTCCTGACCGTCATAAATATTGAACTACTCATTACTCATACCTCACCCCCCAAGTATTCATAATAAGCTTGCATGCATGTTTCAGGGACGTATGTGCATAGCTACCACAGCCGGTGGTCAGGTGTGGCATGTAGAAGAACTTTTCCTGCACCTGGATGATATAAAGTAGTTCCCATGTTCATTTTTATGATTGCTCAACGACTTTTGTTTTGCCACTCGACAGCTCCCATTCTTATGCAGGCGATTCGGGAGCGGCTGGCGTTCGACTCAGAGCATTGCTGTTGCTTTGGGTTTAGGATGTGGGGTTTAAAGTTCAGGGTTTAGGGCTTAGGGCTTAGCGTTTTAGAGCTTTGGGCTCAGGGCTCAGGGGCGGGGGCTTAGGGTATAGGGTTCAGGGGGAAGGTATAGGTTGGGGGCGTGGGCTTGTAAGGGTTTGGAGTTTTGGGCCCGGGGCTTGGTGTTTAGTGTTTAGCGTTTAGGGTTCGGGTTTACTGGCTATGGGTCAGGGGTGAGGGTTTAAGGGGTTAGTATGTAGTGCTGAGTGCTTAGGGTTAAAGTTTACGGGTTAGGGTTGACGGGGTGAGGATGAGGTTTACAGGGTGAGGGCTGAGGGCTTAGGGGTCTAGGGGTTTAGGGGTTAGAGGTGGGGGGCTACGGGTGAGGGTTTAAGGGGTCAGTGTTTCCGGGTCAGGGATTCGGATTTAGGGTTCAGCATTCAAGGTTTTGGGTTGATGGCCGATAATAGCCTCCGCACCTCCCACCGTATATCACGGAATTCTATTTGGAATACCTGGTACCAGCGGCAGGGGACAGGACTGTGTGTGTTGCGCGAAATAGGGAGGCCTCAAGAGTTCTACCAGAATGTCTGCGGATGACATAGGGAATATGGGGCTGTGTAAGATTTAGGACCTTAGGCCTTAGGCATTCTATGCTAAGGCCGGCTACAGGAGGGGACTTGCCAATTGAGGGGAGCTTCGCATCGACTTCTCTGGAGCCAGGGCCTATTCCAGGGATGGAAAACCGACGACGTGCTCTATGATTCTGTTTAAACTGAACTGAGAGCCATGTTCGAGGATGACCGCAGCCGCAGAGAGCTAACCATGGAAGCTGATCCATGCGGCAGCGGCACGGCTGGGCCTGAGAAATAGCTGGCACGATGAATCCTTCTCTTACTGGGGATTCGTAGGGAATATGGGAGTATAATCCCTACATAAGCCCCATACAATGTATTGCCTTATTGCCTACGAACCCTAAACTGTTAACCGTATAATATATTCCCTTCGTCCCCACTAGACCTAAACCCTAAGCCCTAAATTCCATGATATATTCCCGTAGTCCCTACTAACCCCAGTAAGTTCTACAAACCCTGAGTCCTAAATCCTTTAAACCCTAAGCCCTGAAGCCTAAACTCTTCCCTCGGACCGCCCTTGGCTGCCGGTGTCATGGAGGAGGTGCTAATACCAGGGATTGTATAGGGTTTAGGGTGTAGGTTGTGGGGTTTAGGGTTAAGGATTTAGGATTTAGGGTTTAAAGCGTTAAGGATTTGGGGTTTCGGGTTCAAGCTTCAGGGCAGAAGGGGTTGGCAGTTCTATTATGGCATTGGAACCCCTTGGATCTAAAAGGGGGAACGAGACTCCTACATGTGTCTAAGCAGTGGCCTCCTTGTTGGGTTCCTGTCCAAAGGATCCTTGTGCTGCTCGGGTGTAGCTGGACTTCTAAACCCTACATGTAGCAATATGGCAGGGTCTCAACACGGCAGCTTCATCCTTTTTATGCGGAACCCCCAAAAGGGTACCTACCAATTTTACCCCCACATCTCATGTTTCGTGGGGTTTTCTTCGAGGGGTCAAATTTCATTCGCTCCAAGAGATTGATTGTTCAGGGTAGGGTGTCGGGTTTAGGGCTTAGGCTGTAGGGGTTTAGCGTTTAGGGGTTTTGGGTTTAGGGTGTACCCCTTGAGGTCTTTCCGTCACAGTTCCCTTTGAGTTCACGTAGGCCGCAACAGTTGCAAAGTCCCCTGCTCAGGGGAGCCCTAAGGCTAGTTCCAGGCTCCTACTTTAGGGAGCAATCATGTCAGGAGCCCACAGGGTAACCCCTAAAACCCCTAAACTCTAACCTTACCGTGAACTTGCATGAGACCCGAACAGGAGGCCTTACAGAGACCACTGTCCTTAAAGGTGGGGGCCTAGTGGACTAACATATGAGCTATAGTCTAAATTCCTAATATCCCCCTTAATAAGCCTTATAGTAGTCCCCTATATAATCCCCTATGTAACTCCTTTTTAAGGAGTTTAGAGTATGGCTCATATTATTTTGGTAGCAATTCGCTGGGTTTGGTGGTGCGTCTGTGTGTAAAAATGCACATGGATGTTTCGAAAAAAACAAAAAAAAGAAAAACGGTGGGCTTATTTCGGCAGTCCCTATGACAAGGATTATTGCTGGGGCCCCCAGTGTAGGGAAAGCCCTAAGCACCCCTACATGATCCAAGTTGCCGTTTCATGCCCATTTTCTTTTCCACGTGACGCTGCCTGATTTTGGCCCTGAATGTATGGAAACCCCACATAGCCAAGACACAGCCGGAGCCCCCCTTCTCATCCGTAGTTTCGGGCTTATAGATTCAGGTTTGGGGCTTAGGATTTAGAGCTTCGGGTTTAGCAGGACAATGATATATATTCCTTTCCCCCCCCCAAACTAAGCCCATAACCCTCAACCTTTAACCCTAAGCCCTTAACCCGAGATCCTAAAGCCTAAACTCGAAACCCTAAGCCCTATACCCTAAACCCCCCAAAACCCTGAAATCCCGAACCCTATATAACCCATTATAGTAGTTTCCATTTTCGTTTCCATTATCCCATATAACCCCAATATGTACTGTATTATCCCAAACCCTAAACCCTTAACTGCGTATCTCAGGCTGCCATACCCGGCTTGGAGGCTTTCAGGGATTCCGGCGAGGCTCGGCAGTCAAGATGATGGCGGCCAGGGTTTTGGGGTTTTGGGGGTTTGGGTTCCTGGGTTAGAATGCGTGATATAGGGTTTACGTTTAGGGTGTGGGATTTTTGGTATAGGATTTGGGGTTTAGGGTTCAACGGGTTTCCCTACTTCTGCTAGGTGTCCCCCTTTTGAGATTTTGGAGGGCCGGAGGGGGGGCGGGCAATTAACCCTACACCCACCTTAAATGAATTGAAATTTCTTGTTGAGGGTTCTGGAGCTCCTTTTGGAGTCCTAAACCCTAAACACTGAAATTGGGGCTTGGAATTTAGAGTGCAAGTTCAGATTTTTGAATAGAAGCTTAGGATTCCTAAGCTCAGGGCTTCGCCTGGAGGATTTGGTAATTGTGTGGGTTTAGGGTTTAGGGTTCAGGGTTTAGGGTCTAGGGCTTATGTTTAGGGCGCAGGATTTGTTTTGTGATGTACCTTTCGCCAAACTGACAAAATCACGCACGGTACCTCAGATAGCTTCCCGGTTCGGGTTTCAGCTGTTGTGGAAGGCAGTCTCACGCCGCAGAGAAGGAGATGATTATCTGATTTGTGGATCATAGCGTGCCCAAAAGGTCTGAACCCTAAACCTCCCATTCCGTTTGGATTTTCGATTTCTAGTATAAGCCCCAAGAACCATTAAAGATGTCAGTGTTATTGTAGATCGAAGGGATCGCATAACAAGCGTGTGTAGATTGGCACTTAAGGCTTCTTCATAAGGGTTCAGACGGGGTACTTTCAAGGCTGTGGGTAGTTACAGGTTTGTTGGGTTAGTGTTTGGGATCTAGGCTGTAAGGCTTAGGATTGTATCGCCCTACTTGTGATTCGATTCAGTGTAGAATACCTCCAATATAGTACTAAACCCTAAAACCGTAAAGACAAGCATTCCTTTGCTGTGTACAACCGCTCCATAATGCCAAGCCTAATCCCGAGAGCAAGGTTCGGAGAGGTTCAGGGCTCGGGGTTTAGGGTTTAGGTTCGAGGGCTTAGGGTTTAGGGTCTTAGAGTTTAGGGTTTGGGGTTAAGGATTTACAGATTGGTTCGGGCTGTGGAGCTGCGGGTTTAGGGCTTCGGCGCTCAGCATTTGTAGTTTGAAGGTTGACTTGAAACCCTTGTAAACTACGGCAACCCTAAGCCCCAACCCGCACGCCGGCATTAGCACAAATTTCGATAAGGGCCAAAAGCAAAGACAAAAGTCTCCGCCTAAAGCCTCGACGTGATCCCCTAAGTTTCCCTAAGTAAGGTTACAACTGAGCTACTGACATGTATATTTAGGTTGTCAGTAACAAGCCCCCTCCAAGTAATCCCTACGCTCTTCCCCAGCTCTATAGCCCATGATCCCTCAACGATATACTCCCTAAACCTTTTAAACCCCTAGTTTTATTTCAACCCATTAATCCCTTAACCCAATCCTAAACCTTAAGCCCTTCTAAACCTTACATCCCCTGAATCCTAATCCGTGAACCCCAATCCTAGACACTAATCCCTAAACCCTGTAATCCCTGGCCCTAAACCTTAAACCTTCACCCCTCCCTAAGTATTGCAGACCCTATGTTAAATTAGATTAAAGACCCTATAAATTAATAAGCCCTAAAACCAAAACACTAAACCCCAAGCCCTAACCCTTAAACCCCAAGCCATACAATCCCTAAACCCTAAACCTCAATCTAGCAGCCCCATAAACCCTAAACCCCTAAACCCTAAACCCCTGAACCCTAAACCCTGAACCCCCAAACCCTAAACCCCAAATCCTAAAACCTAAACCTTGTAAACCCTAAACGCTAAATCCTAAATCCTAACCCTTAACCCTAAACCCCAAATCCTAAACCCTAAACCTTAAACACTGAACCCTTAAACCCTAAACCCTAAACCCCTGAACCCTAAAACTTAAACCCTAAACCCACAAACCCTAAACCCTAAATCCTAAGTCCTAAACCCTAAATCCTCCTCCAGGATGTTACTGTAAGCGACCTCGAGCTGCAGCTAGCCGAGGGAGTCGGCGCACTCAGCCGGGGTTAGGGGGATCCTGGGGGTGTAGGGTTTGGGGATTAGAGTTTAGAGGGTTTAGGGGGGAAGTGGGGTTTAGGGATTCGTGTTTGTAGGGTTTAGAGATTTGGGGGGATTAGGGGTTAAGGGATTAGAGTTTAAAGGGTTTAGGGATTAAGGGGCTTAGGGATTAGAGTTTATAGGGTTTAGGGATTAGGGTTTAGGGATTAGAGTTTATAGGGTTCAGGGATTAGGGGGATTAGGGGGATTAGGGTTTAGGGATTAGAGTTTACAGGGATTAGGGATTAGGGTTTAGGGTTTAGTAAGGTTTAGGGTTTCGTTTCTAATTTGGGGATGGGAGGCTAAGGTCAAGCGTAGTTTGAATATCTCGATGTTATAGCCCAATTTCGTTCGCCCCCACACCTCCGTGTCCCCTGAACCCCAAACCCTTAACCAAATTTCGAATGACAACTTAGTAGCTGGTCAACTACTCAAGGCCTAAACCCTAAACAGTTATGAAGAACTCACCCAAAACCCTTGTTCCCTGGGCTTTTCGTTTTGGGCAAGAGGGCGTGGGCCTGTGGCCCTTTACCCCTGCTCAGGCAGGTGTAAAAGAGGCGCTCTAAAAAGACCTGAATCCTAAACCTATTGCGGTTCGAGGCATGCTCCGCAATACTTGTGTGCTGCAGTAGTGGAACCGTAAAGCAAATTTCATCCTGGTTTGCTGTTGTAAGGGTTTAGGGTTTACTGTTAAGGCCTGGCGATTGCCCTACCATCTTCCCTATCCTCCCCAGAGCACGCCTTTCCTCCGCAACCTTGCATAAGCCTAGACCAAAATTCTTGAGAAGTGCCAAGGATCAATGCATCACTTGTCCCCTGTGTGTGGTAAGCTGGGCCATATTACAAAAACATAAAGAGGTCAACACAATTCAGACACGAACCCTTCTTATAACAGGTACATTGGCTGCTCCAGGGAAACTAAACCAGGTAAACCCCAAAACCCCAAACGCTAAACCCTGAATAAACCCTAATCCCTAAACTCTAATCCCTAAACGCTAATCCCTCAATCCTAATCCCTGAACCCTAATCCCTAAATCCTAAACCCTAAATCCTAAACCCTAAGCCCTAACAAAACTATCTTCTCACAACCCCAGCCCAAGGCCTCAAGGGCTGGCTCCATTGACGCGTCGTCGCAGTCGCAGAGGTCTTTCACAGACTTCAGGGTTTAGGGTTTAGGGGTTTGGGGTCCAGGGTTTCAGGTTATAATGAGAGTGACCTAAAACCTCAAAGTGTGCAGGACAACTTCTTCTGAAAGATGGTCTTCATTTCGTGATCTGGCGACTGCAACGTTATATGTGTCGTCAGAGGTATGTTAAATGAGGTTATGAAGTTATGCTCATTACATCCCCGCTTCCGGGAAAGTATTCCAGAACCTTGAAGCAAGTTCTCCGTGTTGAAGCTGAGCGATTCGCACGTGGTTGCCCTGATAAGATGGATTCACACATCTCTAGGGTATAGAAGGCGGCCCTAGTTTGGGGAAGCTGCCCGTAGCGGCTCTAGAAAGTCTACGGAAGGGTCCAGGGACCTTGTATGAGCCTGCGAATGAGGATTCACAATGGAATTGCCAGCAGGGAGCATTCAGGAATGTCAGCCGGTGCTGACAAACAGTCTTTTAACTGCTACTTAGGTGATGATGATGATGATGATGACGATGATAATGGGGATGCTGATGATGGGGACCCTCTCGAAAAAACAACAACTATGTGCACACACCTATATATATATATGTATATGTGTGTATCCCTATAGCCCCTTGATGGATCCCCAGAGTATGACCATACTGTCTACCTCTCTAACACAATGCTACAGTGACCTGAAAGGTCTCCGACATCGCCACGCCGAAGCCTCGGCTCCCCGAGAAGTAGATCGTGATGGATACAGTAGTCCCCTAGGGATCCAAATAGCCCAATGTAGGCAATTTTTACAGATTTTGGGGCCCAATGTAGGGATTATTTACATACATGGATCCCTAGGGGTAGTCAGAAAAAGAATATGCTACGACCTTTTTTGTTATGTGGAGAGCAGCAAGGGTGATTCGCTGACAGAGGTAGTAAAAGCGCATCATCTGGATCTGGGTTTTCTAAAGTGATTCTAGGCTATGTCGCTTCGGGATGTTTAACAGCCATAGGGATCCTGTATGGGGTTACAAGGATATATAGGGTTTTACAGGGTTTTCCGCTTTAGGGTCTAGTGTTTTAGAGAATAAGGATGTACCCTTGGGTTGGTCGAAAGATTTCATTAGAGGAGTCTAATCTTGCTAACCCTACACCCCAACCTTAAAAAGGACACTGCTCAGAGATGGGACTTACGCAAACTTAGGGGTCGCGTTTTGGGGGTCGTAGGGGCTATATATGAAGAGGGCAACCTTGGGCTCTATGAAGTGTAGGGCTTAGGGTGTCTGAAAATTACGGGTCCCTGTTGGCATTGCCCAAGGTAGTGTGGGATAATTCAGGGTGCCCACTATCAACTTTATGGGTCCCAGCCAGGAGATCCCAAGACCTGCGATGTAAGCTCAATCAACGCATTCGGGGTTGCTAGAAAGAAAAATGCTGGGCGCTGCAGCTGGTACGTTGAGCTTTAGCTTCAAGATGTTGCTTTTCATCACCGTAAGTTGGTATCAGGTGGCATCATCCAGTCGCCTGGGATCAATGAAGGGATGAACAAGCAGGGCTCAAAGACACTCAGACGTCGAGGTCAACTTTGCAACTTTTGCAGTTTGGCCTTGCATTGCTGCAGTTGGACTACTGCTCATTCTATTGCAAGCACGATAAGTATGTGTCTTACCGGGACATGCTCCAACTCAAATTTGTACGTTGCAAGTCGAACCCTGTACAAGTTGATGGGGCGCTCAGCTTTTGTTTGTGCCGTTGGCCCTCAAGTATCGGGGCTCTCAAGATCTCTTCACCGTATAATTCTCAGACTCTGTCACCCTCGACATACCGCAATCTTTTCGGACAGGGGTTACACTTTTTGGTACGTGTAGGCGAGGAAGGGAACTGAACTCAAAAGTCAAATTGCCTGTGAGTTAGCTGCAGGACTGTCCAGGAGATTGGCTACAGTAAGATCTTCTCAACTTGCGGACACTACATTTGATAACGGCACCTTTCTTCCCAAAAAGCGTGCGACTAGCTGGGCACGATGTTTTGGTCTGAGAAACACCCCGATCCCGTGGCGGCCTATCTTCCACGCCCAAGTCTGCTGCCGGTCGCGGCGTCCATCTGGGAGATATCTCCACTCAAGCATGGGCGCGAAGGGCTCCAACGTTTCCATCAATTTGGCAGCCTTTTGCCAAATCCCGGACGCACGTGGAGCTCTGCAAGAAATGCCTTTTGAGTTCCCCTTTGAAGGTCTAGGTCCGGGGTTTTGTTGGGCTTTAGATTTACGGGTTTGATATTTAGTTTTGGGGGTCGTGGATGTGAGGGTCGAAGCTATTTGTTTCAGTTTGAAGGCTAAGTTACGAAGCTCAAAGATTTTGTGTGGACCTTAGACTTAGCCCTAAACCCTAAATCCTAAACTCTACCTGCGAGGTATGACTTTTTGGTTAGTGCCCGCATGCCTCAACTTCTCGGAGCTGGCCCGTGTCGCCTTGGTTGGTGCAAGCTTAATGCGGTTTAGGGTTTAGGGTTATGCAACCCCTAGTCTTGGGCCCCAAGCCAATCATAGTTGCACTTAACCGAATTAGACAGTGTCTATTTCCCTAGGGATCCATGTATGTAAATAATCCCTACATTGGGCCCCAAAGTCTGTAAATATCACCTACATTGGGCTATTTGGATCCCTAGGGTTTGCCTTAGAAAGGTTAGTTGGAGTTGCTTATACCTACAGATTTGGTTGGGCTATAAGGACTCCTAGACTGTAAGCCCTACACCCTAGAAGGACCCCGAACCTCTAAGCAGACTTCAGCGGCAGTATGCGCAGTGTTTCTCAAAACGGACTTCCGTGAGATAGACTGATGCCAACGTGGTCCTTATTGGTTTGCTGTGCGGGAATTTGAGTTAAGTTACCATAATATGGGTATACAACGAGTAATACGGTTTCCTCAAACTAGGAACCTTGGTTTAAGTTCCCCTAAGGGTCCAAGGACCCAAATAATAGGGCTTTAGGGCCCAAATACCATTAATATTATGGTATTTGGGCCCTAAAACCCCATTATTTGGGTCCTTGGCTTTCACAGCAGCACAGCTTAATATGCAGAGCTCGGAGACGTCCTCGATTTTTAGCCCGTTTTGTCAAGCCATGAGCCTTTCATCATGCATACGACCCATGGTCCCCACTGTTTTGAGAGCCGTACATGGGTAATAGTGGGGTACTATTGGGATAATGGAAAACAAGCTGGAAACTACTATAATAGAATAGGGTATATATTGGGTAATATTGGGGGTACAGTGTTCCTAGCACGAGCATACAGCTGAATCTACAGGGGAGGTTCATCGCCGTTGCTTTTACTGCTGCTATGCAATAGAACCTGCAGCCCTAGTTCCTCAAGCCGAGCCCCAAAATCCACGATTACGAGTAGCATTACCATCATTACGACTGGTGTTACTATTCTAGATGCGCAAAACCCCAAACCTTAGAAATTTCCGCAGACTGAGGCAAAGACTTGGTTGGGCCCTCGGAAAGTACGGTTCAACCCCGATTTAAAAGGTGTAGGCTCATGGGGTGGAGCTGCTTCGGACGTAGAGTTTCGGCTTTAGGGCCGCGAGCTGAGAAAGTTGGTACCTGGACCCCCAAAGTATGTAGAATAATGGCCTTTTGGGCTACATGTAAAGGTTTTGGGCCATTATTTAACCTACTTTGGGGGTTTAGGTAAGGGATCTGGGGTTATGGGAGCTTTTATTTGGGTTTCGCGATTGAGCGTTGGGCAGGGGTTCTTCAGATTATGGATCGATCTTTGTCTTTAAGGAAAAACCTCAGCATTTTGGTCTTATATTGGCGCGCAAACAAGCTTCACAGTCTTTCTAAACCCTAAACTTAAAATTGAAGCACAAACTCTCAACCCTAAACCCCAAACCCTAAACCGCCTGCGAAACTTCCGTAGAGCCTTTGGCATGGGCTCCCGAACTCCTACAACTCTTACCTCTGGTTAGCAGCTAGCAGTCCATGGGGTTTAGGGTTTAGGGCTTTTTTTCTTTCGGGGATTAGGGGAAACACTATAAGGATCGCTTTCTTCATTCCTCGCTGAACAGAGACAAGTCCTTTGCGCCCACCCCCCCTGTATGTTTGGAATCCTTAAATGACGAACAAGAAACTGTTCTTCAACTTCGCATTCCAGAATTTCTTCCATTCTGAAGCTACCCCCAAACCGCACTCCCAAACAAGATTCGATTATGTGTTGTGTAGGGCTTACGTAGGCCGTATTGAGGTCTGGCGGGGGTGGTGGCTGGAGTTTCAGGATCATATGACTTCCAGGTCCATGTGTTTTGGATTCTCAGCATTGTTGGGATATTGCCCTAAAGCCTTCTTGGTCTTAGCTATTTAGCTACAAGCAAGAAAAGTTGTTTCTGCCTGGCACATCTGGTAGACGCTAAGCCCTGGACCCTAAACCCCAAACCAAAAAAACCTTAACCCGAAACCCCAAACAAGGCATTTGGGGTTGGACCCTCAGGTTGGATTCAGTTTAGGGTTTAGGGTTTTGGGACGCTCGTTTAAAGGACTTGAGTAGCTACCAGGCTTTGTACTATACATATATATATATATATGTACATGTTGTTGGTGGCCTTTCAAGGTCCGAGTGTTGGGTGCCGCCTTCAATCCTTCGACTGGGTTGATGTTAAGGAACTTAAATTAAGTTACCATAATGGGTATATATAGTAAATAATAGGGTTTCCCCAATATAGTAACTTAATTTAAGTTCCTTAACAGCAACCCAGTCGAAGCCTGAAGCCTCTGAGGCCGCCAAGTTGTATAACATGCCATCGTCCCTAGCGACTCCGGCTACTCCAATCTCCTGGCTTTCTGAGGACAGGTAGGGGAAGCAGGGCTTTAACCTATAGGGTTTAAGATTTAAACCGTACAAGGTTTAGGGTGTCTGGGGTTTATCACGCGTAAGCTCCCCTGTGGTTTGAGTCTAGAACTGAAGTCAGGGTTTTAATTGGGTTTGAGGTCTATGGCTTGTTGGTTTAAAATTCTAGATTGGAGGATATGAATTTTCTCCACAAGTACCCCCTACACCTAAACCCTGAACCCTAACCCCCCAAAGCAAAGCTCTGTTGGTGTCCTTGTAGCCACCAAGCCCAGGTTTCCCTGCAGGGTTTAGGGCCTCCTCATGTTTTTGTTGAGAAATCATCATGTGGAGGGGGGGGGGGGTCGTAGAAGCCCTGAGGTCATCTAAGGCTGGGATTTTTCCATGGTTTGTTTCTCTAGCAGCATTGCTGAGTGTATATGCAGGTTCTCCTTGATGGGAGAGTGTTCATGAAAATCATGCCGCAACATCTGACTTCGGCAGCTTAAACCCAAATAAGGTAAACTAAGAAAGCTCATCAGGGTCTGTACATGCCCGGATGGGTTGTCAAGAACATATAGTCCTTGGGGTACCGTAGATGTTAGGGGACGTATTCTACCACGGTTGATACTGAAAACTCTGCATGAACTCAGTATACAAACCCCCCCAGGTATAAGGTACCTGGTGTCATGCAAGACTATGGATATCCACTGTAAGGACAAAAAGGAACCAGCATGTTGACAGCCTACGCTTCTGTTTAGGTGTTCGAAAGTACTGCCTCCTTCTTCCCTAAACCCTAAACCCAGGGCATGTAGGATTCTGACCCCGGTACTTACTCGGGATTGTGGGACCGGGCTGTTGGGACTGTTTCAGGACGATCTATGGGGACTACAATTGGGAGCCATTCCCCGATTCACAGGAAGCATCAATCATGTAGCAAACCTGACGCCCGAAACTATAATTAATCCCTAAAATAGAGTAGCGCCTATTTGCCTTTCCATTCCCTTACTCCCTATGAAGCATCAGGTAGAATTCTGTGAGAATAACCCGGTGGGTATAATAGTGAAAAAGCCTTCATAATCTTCTACTGTTCACACTACGCTGTTTTCCCCTTATATAGTTGTATGGTTCGCTGTTCCAGGCTTAGGCCCCTTGAATTGTAGCACAGCGCGCCCCAAAACCGTGTTGGAACTCCTCTGCGCGCTCGCGCAAACCCTAAACCTTACCATCTCATTGACTACAGCCTCTCTGGAACCCCAAAGCAGATGGCAGATCAAAGGTGCCCGAAAAGGTTCCACTCCTGTGCCCCTGGGAGTTATTTCTCGCAGTTTTTACAATCGTATAAAGGCACTTTTGAAAGCACTGATTTTGTTATAGGTCAGGGGATTACTGCCTGGAATTGCTTAACCAGCATATCGGCGTTCAGGGTTGACGGTTGTTCGATGTGCTCATCTGCAGCCCACGCGATCCTATACCACGTGTGGAATCTAATCTTGCACTGATGCTGATGGTTTCAACATTCGCGACTTATTTTGAGTGACTACTTAGTTGCAGCCTCCTATATGCCAGCGTTTGAGGATTTAGAGTTTGGTGTTCACAAAGGGTTCAGCAAAAATGGGTCAGGCACCATGCTCGTCATCCATAGGTCCGGAAATGTTAAGGGATTACAATAGTACCCTCCCCAAGGGTAAACACCCCCAGATTTTAGAACCCTATTAGGCCGTATTAAGCCCCATATAGTCCTTATTACCTCCTTAAACCCTGGTGGGGAGTACCTTCAGGAGGTGGGGGGGGGGGGTACTACTGTAATCCCTTAAATGTTGGGCTTGAGGCCAGAAGGGCTGATTGGCCAGCTGCGGTACCTTTACCTACTGTGGATGCCGGAAAATCTTGCCCTACCTAATACACCCTACGATTTGCTTAAGAACCCTTTAAAAAAATGACCAGATAGGAGCCACGAACCCAAA
>CAJNIZ010000499.1:0-15700 GCA_905231905.1 Symbiodinium pilosum | reverse complement strand
CTCTCCTCTCCTCTCGCCTCTCTCCTCTCTCTTCTCTTCTCTCTCCTCTCTCTCCTCTCCTCTCTTCTCTCGTCTCTCTTCTCTCCTCTCTCCTTTCCTCTCTCCAGAGGCAAGGCCAAAAGTGACGACAGTTCTGGGTTTCGCGACCAGGACCCCCCCGATCCCTGTGACTGTTGACACTTTTGAGACGCAAAACGTGAAAAGTGACGACAGTTCTGCGTTTCGCGACGATTTTGGACTCTCCGGCATGTCCGACCCTCCACGAACGCTTGCGGATGCTTGCGAACGCTTGCGGACGCTTTGCGGACACAAGCGCAACGACCTCGCGTCGCCTCCTGGACCCCCGGACCCCAACTTTAAAACGGGAACCCTTCTGCTAGGCATCCGGGAAAAGATATGAATCCCTATATTAGCCTTATAAGGAAGATTGTTTGTATTTTTTTGGTGGTTCTTAAGCAAATACTAGCACGCCCTTGGAATCAAAGTACGGCAAATCGGAGATCGCAAGTGGCGCGAGACTTCCTCAATCCACCATAGCACTACAGGACCGGCTTGTGGGCTTCTGCATGTATTCCTGCCATATCTAAAGCATCGCTTTTTTGCAGCCGGACCTATGAGAGAGCCTTTGCGCAGGAGTTTGGCGGCGCCACCAGTTCGCGGGCCACCACGCCAGAAGCTCGTTTCTTTTGTTTACGAGCGCTCGCATGAATACCCCTGCCCTGTGGCACGGGATTTGCAACTGACCTCTTTCCAGGCGTGACCCCTTGAAAGGGACTTTGCGTCAGTTCAATGTTCCGGTTTCTGCCAAGCACGCATGGGCTTCAGGGCTCTGAAGAAGGAATGATACCAAGCCTAAGCAACTGTTCTTGTGGACATGTCATTGGCTTTAGGGAAAGTGCCCAACAGAATCAAAGTTAATGATGGCACTAATTAGCAGGAAGCTTAAATGTCAAGATTTTGTAGTACCATGGAGGCCTTAGTTTCTCAAGCGAAGCAAGAGACGAATTTTCGCTGACAGCGTCCCACGCACGTTTGTCTACAAGCCTGAGGTGGCCTCAGGCAAAAATTCTTCTGCTTACCTTGAGCCAATATGATTACGGAAGCCACCGTAAGGGATTTCAGGTTTTGAGTCTTGGCTAAGGGGACTCGGGCTGCGGGTGGCAGAAGCGCAAGCGCTGACCCCGTGCAAACTGAAGCGCAAGCGCTGCAAGGGTTAGGGTTGCTATTGGCAGAAGCGCAAGCGCTCGACCCCGTGCAAACTGAAGCGCAAGCGCTCGTGGAACCCCGGCAGGCTGAAGCGATGGTCTGACGGTATAGCCACAGCACGCCAAGGGACACATTGCCACGTTGTAGGGGCTATGAAGGCCCGGAGGCCAAAACATCGACCCCCGCAAGCCATTTTTGTCCCCTAAACCCGAAACCCTAAACCTTACTGATCATGTTTGTCTGAGGAGCTTCACCCCCTAGTGAGTGGTATTTTATTCGGGTATACTATGGTACCCAATATAAAGTAAATCCCTCTTTGGGGGAACGGTTTTTTTATATAAGGAATATAATCTTACTCTGTTCAACCACAAAGAAAAGGCTACTCATCTGGAACCTTGAGCTCCACACCCTGCATCCCAGACGATAAGCAGTCGGAAGTTCAGAAACCCTAAGAGCCCATGCCTTACGCCCGAACCGCTGTAGACCCTACGCAAGCCTTACACACCAAACGGTTTAGGGTTTTGGGCTTACCCTGTGCCTCTACGTCTGTAAATGTGACCTACGTTGGGCCCAAAGAATCTGTAAATAGTAACCCTGAACTCTCCAAGGCCCTCGCCGCGCCACGTTTCTCCAAAACGAAGTGCCTCTGCACCCAACTCTGCGCGAGGCTGTGTGCAGGGTTTGGGCTATGCATGGAGGGGCAGGGGAACTTAGTAAGTAGACTTAGGCCATAAGCCATGTATTCAACACAGTCATCCTAACAAACTTACCACGTCCCCTGACCCTCCAAATAAGGCTTGAGGTTGAGGTTTAGGGCCTAGGGTTCGGGGGTTTGTTCGGGGTTTAAGGCTCTAACAATATCATGATTATATTCATGTTCTTCATACTTGTAAGTAGGATCATTATTGTTGGGTTTAGGGTTTCAGGTTCGAGCTTCTTGGTGTTGGCTTAGACCTAAGCCCGAAGAGGAAAATTGCCTTGCAAGGGCTCAGGTGCTGAAGTGATTCGCGGTTTAGGGTCTTCTTCTTTCTTGAAATACTTGAACCCACTTGCTTATCATAAGGCCACAGCTACTTCAGCTAGATCTATGTCTGTATTTGCCGTTATCCTGCTGTTGACCAAGACTTTATGAATGGATGCAGAACCAAAACCAAAACTCCAAACCCCAAAACGTGTCCGTTTTTTTCCTTGATGTCTACCTTCTCGATCCCAATCACAGTTCTTGTGAGCTCCTCTCCCTGCAAGGGTTTCCGCCTGAGTATCGGAAGTTTAGGGAGCCATTCAGGGAATCAACCTGCACATGCCTTCCATATCCTCCGAGCTACCCGCGTGAACCATGAACCCCTTATCAAGCCTGAAGCCCTATATGGGGGCTTTCCAAAGATTAGGGCTACCTTTTTTTGGTGGGGTCCTATAATACGAATTATAGTATCAGGTTTATATTTGGTCCCCCTCTTTTGGGAAACTAGGATAAAAGGCTTAACCCGACAATCCAAAACCTCCCGAAACCTGCTTACGAGAAAAAAATCCTTGTTTATGACACGGTTATATCATACACCCCGCCCCCTACACTTAGCTTTACATGATTGTCGGGCTGAATCTATGGAAGAGGCACCATGTCTACCCGGACCCCAAAAGTATGTAAAATAATGGCCTTTATGGCTGGTTTTATAGGTTTAGGGTTTTATTTTACATACTTTTAGAGTTTAGGTAGGGTGGTCATGAGGGTCAAGATATACATTTTCACCGCTAGGGGCCGACCCGCAGCGCATGCCCCCTAAAACTCGTGAGTAGTATTTTATTTGGGGATACTATGGTACCGAATATAGAGCAAGATCACATCCTCCTTTTGGGTATAGTATTTTATAAAAGGAATATAATCTTACTAGGTTCAACCACCCAAAAAGGCACTACTCTCGTAAAGCCGATAGGGGCTGACCCTTCTTCCCATGGTCTCTGCGCCCTGCAAGACATTTAGTCCGGCAGTCAGAATATGTAATAGTAGTGTTTTGTAACATACCTGCCTTATCCCCAAATCACCAAGCATCCATTTCGTGCTTCATGTTCTTTTGCATTGGGTCCTCCGTTATTGATCCCCGAACCTTAAACCGTTTATTCTCTAAACCCTACAACCCTTCATGTACCGCAACCCTATAATCCCTACATGACCCCTCTATTACCCCTGGCCCACAACTCGCGCAGTTCGGCCGAATTCCGGCGCAGCTCTGCGGCAGTTCCGCGCAGAGCTACTGCGCCGCGAAGGCCCACGGAGCGATTAAACACGGGGGAAGGTTTAGGTTTCAGAGCTTCGGGTGTAGGATTTCGGTGCTTAGGATTTTGAATAGTTGGTTAGCTCAGGGTTTCGAGTGCAGGATTTAGAGTTTAGGGCTTGGGATTCAGGGTAAAGGGTTCAGGGGGAGTGTTCCTAGTCTTGAGTCTTCTTCGAGATTTGATAGGAACGTAGAAGACCGTGCAAGCTTCACCGCGCATATTTCAGGATGCTTCCGAGCGAGATACCATGCACTATTTAGGGCGCCTTACTCTTAAATACTGGGTCCAGGACACCCTCCACACTACCTCCCACAAGGTTCCCTTGTTTTGGCATATTTAGGCCAGCTACGGATAAGTAAGGGGGAACCATAGGACTTTGGGGTGCGTGGTGTAGGGCGTCACTAGGAGAATCCTTGGTAGCTACTATGGCTCCTTGGACTTGCGGGACCTGGGGGGGAAGGATGCATCGTGATTTGCAGAAAATTTGTGCGCATGCAGTCGGAATTCTGTAGACATGTGTGACTTTGGACCAAGGATCTTAGACGCGAAAGAAAACAGACTTAGCTATCTCAATGCTATATTCAGTTCCTAAGCTTGCAGTTTCCGGTGTCACTGGGTTGGGTTTAGGGTATTTCAGGTTTAGTACCAAAACATACTAGACCTCCAGATTGCCGAAAACAATCGCCTAGTGCCCGCAAGGAAGTTTGGCGGAGCGATCGGACATCTGCATAGCAGGTGTACAAAGGTAACTTGTTGGCGGAATGCAGAAGCTTTTCTGCAGAAGCTTTTCGTGCAGGAGGGAAGAAATCTACTGTAAGCTTCTCTCGCTCACGTCTCCTTCTGCCTCACAGAGAGCGCGCTGTTGGCGCATCCCTAGGATCATCTTTTGAACATGCGTCATGGGTAATGCAGGGTACCACTGTTCTGAGAAACCCGACGTTTAGTCCCCTGCCCCTATTATAACACTCCCCACCCCCTAATCCTGATTGCTCCCATTGTGGTATACTATGTGAAGGCTGGAAAATACTTAATAGATAAATATCATTGGGGTGGGCGGTTTTGAAAATAGCCCTAAACCCTAAACCTTAAACCCTAAACCCTAAACCCTAAACCCTAAACCAGGTTTTTATTTTGGGGGAAGGGATTGCTCTGTGTGGCTGAAGGCACTTTTGCAGCTGGCTGGAGAAGAATCCTGGACAGTTGGCGGCCAAGCAACTGTCAAGGTTGAAGTAGGATTCAGTTTGTAGAGTTTCTTAGTGGGTTTTAGTAGGGAATAATGTTGCACTCTCTTTGGTATATACTGCTCCCAAACAATTTAAAGCGTCCTGAATTACAACTGTTTGAGGGTCGGAGCTGAATCCTAGTGTCATAAGTTATTATTAGTATTAGTATTAGTATCAGTATTAGTATGTCGTCAAACACCAAAAAATATTATGTTGGCCCTCAAAACTTGACAAAAAGAGGGTCCCGAAAACAATGTCCCTGTCTAGAATAGTGCCCCAAAACTTGACGCAAAAGAGGGTACCCGAACATAACAGGGTGCAACATGAAGGGAATACAACCCCTGTATTGCCCCTAGATATTACATTCCTCTATTCCCTACTTAGAGCCAGTAAGGTTTCGGGTTTCGGGCGTGCGGAAGGCTCCTGGGTCCAAGGACCCCAACAATAGACCTTTCGGTCCCAAATGCCATCACCATTATATTATTTGGGCCCTGAAACACTACGCCATTATTTGGGTCCTTGGACCCTCAGGGTATGCTGGGCTTTCCGAGGGAGACGTTGGGCCAAGGGCTTTGGAGACAAGAGCCTTAGGGCTGATATGAGCCATAGTCTAAACTCCTTAGAGGGGGATTATAAGGGATTATATAGGGGACTACTATAGGGGTTATTAAGGTGGATACTAGGAGTTCTGACTATAGCTCATATAGAGATGATGGAAAAGAAAATGCAATCTACTATTCAGGGTTTTGGGTTTAGGTCATCTTACGGGACTTCGACTTGGAAATTCCTGGCACTTCGCTAGGACCTTAGACCCTCAACGTTTTGAGGTTCCCCTATATTCCCGCGACAGGAAGCAAAAAGTTAACCTTTAGTAGGGGTGCTAAGTGCCATGGTGTGAAGTCAGCGTGCAGTTTTTGTTGTTTGCATCAGGGTGATCCGCTCAGAAAGTCTGCACGGACATGCTGGGAAACAGTGTCACCATAATCGGAAGTTCATTGTTAGTAAGTGTAGGCTACAAAACTTGGTCCTATTTGGCGGTGGGGGAAAGGTGAACGGGACGCCAGTCAACCCGAAACCCATGTGAGTAGCATTTTATTTCGGATACTATGCTACCCCAATATAGAGTAAGATTCTGTCCTCCTTTTGGGGTATAGTATTTATTACAAGGAATATAATCTTACTAGGTTCAACCACCAATAAAATGCCATTCATGTGTCGAGTTTGAGCAACTCAGGGTTGAAAAGTCTGCGTCGTGACCCAGTTTCTCTGACCAAACCCTAGACCTTGGGTACTGCCCCCACCCAGTAACAGTCTGTATTAGGGGTCCTATCAAGGGCTACATATAGACATATTGTAATTATTATCCAACTGTATTACTGAGGGGGGAGCACTACCTAACCTAAACCCCTCAACCCCAAACCCTTAGCCCTACAACCCTTGACCCTAAACCTTAAACCTGGACTCGCATCCTACAGGCTCTGGAACCGGATTTGTGACACATGCAGAGTTCTGCGAAGCGTCTGGATCTCAGCTGCATAGCCTTCAGAATTTAGGGTTTAGGGGTTCTGGCTTTAGGGTTTAGAGTATTGGGTTTTGGGCTAGTACCTGCACAGAAGGGACCCTTGCGAATACACGCCTGCCCAGAAACGGAACCTACCTTGTGCCCAGTTTGGGGATGGGTGTTTTTAGCAACTACCAGTTGCGTAGCTGTGCGGGGAGGGCTTGTAAATTCTGCTTGGAGGTTCAGTGTCCGGAAAGCAGGTCAATACTGGGATTTTCATCATTTTATGTGTGTATACTTCTTAGGGCAGAAAAAGTCCCCCCAACCCTCCAAGTATGCTTGGAGGTTCATGGTTGGGTATAAATGCGTGACAAGGGGATTGCTCAGGTCTATAGGTGAGACCCAGGCTTGAGTATGTAGAATGCCACTTTCCAAAACCCATAAAAACCCATAGGTGAATGCTTCGCGCGAGTGTGAACATGAAAGGATTTAGCGTTTGGGGTTTCGGGTTCCATGCTCAGCTGAGAAGGCATCACTCTTGGCACAGGATCCACCTTGCCCCCCCACCCCGCAAGAGGCCAATCCGTGGAATCATCATAGTTTTGTCCGCATGCCCTTCTCCATGAAATCTGTGTATCTGTGTATCCATAGTATTCGTGCGCATTACCGAAATGCGTGCAGAAGCCTTACATAGCCGTCCTGCAGTCTCTTGACAAGCTCTACGTGGCCCTGCTGCCGTCACCCTACATCAGACCATGAGACACATGTGGTCCTGCGTAATTAATCACCGTGAACACCCCTTTGACTGGATCCTACGCTCCCTTGTTGGGTTGCTGTTGAGGAACTTAAAGTCAGTTAGTATAACATGCGTAATAATTCTAGTTTACAATGAAAATTGCAGATTATCAGTTGCCATTGAAAACAACCCACGCCTGAACCTCCAAACCCTGAACCCAAGTAGCTTTCAGCTTCGCTAACAGCAACCTAGCATCTGCCAGGAGGTGCGGGCGAACAGGACCCCTACTGGTTATGGTGGGTTACAAAGGGGCTGCGGTTAAGGGTTTAGGGTTTATAGTTATCCAATAGATCAGCAATATAGAAGGTCTACATAAAGTCATTGGATTCAGAGTCCTAAACCCTAAAAACCAAACATTAAAAACCACCTAAACCCTAAAAGCCCTAAACTTAAAAACAAAAAATGTAAAGGTCCCTGCCAAGTGCCCCTGAAACCTGGCACAGGTGCCGGCGATTGAACTATCGCGGCAATATCCGTGATGCTTGGCATGAGCTTGATGCAGATTGCTCTGGCAAGGCCTCGGTTGCGATCTGAGGCTTACAGGGCTAGGTTTGAAAATAGTTTCAATAAGAAATGCTCCTAACCCCTACATAAACCCTTTAAAGACATAACATCTAATTCTTATAGCTCCCCCAAACCTATCCCAGTGGGTTTCGGTTAGGTTGTGCTATGGGATGGACAATTGGGAAAGGCACTTCTTCGTGTCACTGTCACTTCATTAAGTTTTGGGACCCCAACATAGAGCTCGAGAGTCTATAATCCTCATTATGGAGACACCCCAGAAAGGTACCCGTAATTTTGCGGAACCCACCCAAGTATTTTTGAGTTGGCAATTGGATCGACTGCCATGCGCCTTGCACATGAAGATGGCTGATGAAGAGCGTTGCTCCAATACAGAACCCTTACTTACCCTAGGGATCCATGTATGTAAATAATCCCTACATTGGGCCCCAAAGTCTGTAAATATTGCCTACATTGGGCTATTTGGATCCCTAGGGCTTATCTCTCCTCCCGAATTCCCACCCTGCACCTCCTCAAGATCCAGTGCATACTAAAAATCCTGCACTACCCTGAATACTTCATACCTTGGGATGGGATTCGAGTAGATTCAGGTCAAGCGGGATGTAGCATCAACAACCTAAATCTTAAGTTCCAACCCCCCGCAACTAGATCCTACTAAGCTCAAACCCTAAATCGTAAGCCCAAAACCTCTAAACGTGACCCCCAAACCCCGCTCCGAAGCAGGCGACATTATGCGAGCTTGATTGGCCCACGGCTGAGGTCCTCCGAGAGTAGGGTTTAGGGTTTCGAGGTTTGGGGTTTAGGGTTTGGGGGTTTAGGGTTTAGGGGTTTAGGGTTCAGGGTTTGGGGTGCATGGGACTTGGGGGCTACTTCAAGGCTCAAGGGATGTAGTAATCATGGTAACATTGGGCCATTACAACAGGGTATATATTGGGGTTATACAGGGAAATGGAAAAGAACGTGGAAACTACTATAGTAATAAAAGGGTATATATAGAAGTTACGTAGGGATTCTACGGTAGTGCTCAAACTACCTGCCCTTAGCCCTTAAACCAGGTTCTCTTTTTGGTCCGGATCCCCCCTTAGGAAGTTTAATTCCCAAAGGTCTCTCCTTTACACGCACCCTTAGAGAATCCCCCATGTGGGATTCTGGATTCAGGGGCTAAGTGTTTAGGGTTTAATGGTTGAAGTATTTATGGTGTTTAAGCGATGGGGTTAAGGGGTTTCTGGGGTTCAGGGGTATTATCTGGCTTATCAGAATAGCGAAGAATGAGACCCCTACATACCCCAGTATACCCCTACTAAAAATCTATATATGGCCTATACATATGGTTGTTTCCCAAAGTAAGGGGACCCCAATATAGACCCCAAAATACTATAATCCTGATTATAGGGCGCCCCCAAAACATACCCCTAGTTTTGGAAACACACACATACATATATATATATATACCTTAGGGATCCATGTACGTAACTAATCCCTACATTGGGCCCCAAAGTCTGTAAATATTGCCTACATTGGGCTATTTGGATCCCTAGGGATATATATATATATACATACATATATTCTATATACGCACCCAAGTTTCTTACTGCCTTCAGCCTTTTCTCAACTTGGGTTTGCTTTGGGGACCCTAGGGCTCTAGGGATATATAGGGATTAGGGTTTAGGGATTCGGGTTTAGGGTTTAGGGTTTAGGGATTAAGGTTTAGGGTTTAGGGTGTATTCCATGGGTCCTTATTCAGGATTATATAGATATTCTTGTTGAGAAACTCCCTTATTAGAAGATCGCATGGCAGTGCATGAAAAGGACACAGGCAAACCGCCTTTTCGGAAAACTTTTCTAGTTAGAATACACAAATTACTGAAGTCTTTTTTGTTCAGTTGCAATTTTGATGAGCCTGTGGAAATCACTTCGGCTATCTTCCTGCAGTACGTTCTCAAAGCAACTGCATTGCGAAGCCCTCCTCTCCAGATTCGGCTCCTCCGGTCCCGTAAGCCCAACCTTAACAACCTCTAAACTTGAACCCCTTACTCCCCAAGCTTTTTTGCCATAGCCTTCTCCCTCAATTTTCTAAACTTTCAAGCCCCAACTCCAAGTTCCAAGTCAGACGCCTTACATCCTGATTGAGGGTTTGGAGTTTAGGGCTTCGAGTGTCTCAACCCTTTCCCTGTGCTCAGCTGCTGGGGCGCTTTGCAGCAGCGCTCGGATCACGTTTTGGTGGTGTAGACCAAGCAGCTAGGCAGTGGGGTCGCAGCCTCAGAGAAAGAATTAGGTACCAAGGGTTATACAGTGATACGTAGGAGGATGTATACATGTATATATATACATATACATATACAGGGTTTATATAGGGGCCAGATAGGTATGAATAGGCGTTCGACTTTAGCTACGAAAGCTGGCGAGACTTCAGCGGGATCCCGTTTAAGGGTGATGTTCGAACTACGGGATGGTTTCAGGGTTTACGAGTTTAGGGGTTTAGGGGTTTAAGGCTTGAAGTTTAGGGTTTAGGGTTTAAGGCTTGAAGTTTAGGGTTTAGGGTTTAAGGCTTGAAGTTTAGGGTTTAGGGTTTAGGGATTTAAGGGTCCAGGGGTTCAGGGGTGCAAAGGGGTTTCGGGGTTTAGGGGTCAGGGGTTTAGGGGTTTAGGGTTGAGGGTTTAGGGGTTGGGGTTTCGGGTTTAGGGGTTAGGGTTTAGGGGTTAGGTTTTGAATTTTGGTTATTGTAGCAGGATGGGGTCCTGTGCTTGCAGCTGCCGCTGCAAGGGACGATAGCGTAGCCGGCCATGGGGACTTGCAATACGACTGTAAATGGAGTGCGTCTTGGGTACTGCCCCAGTAACAGTCTATATTTGGGGTCCTGTCAAGGGCTATATATAGCCATATTATACTTGTTATCCAGCTGTTACTGGGGGGGCAGTACCCAAAGTATATCCCTAAATAGCCCCTATATTCGCCCCAACCCCTACACCCCCCCATGCATAGCATCTGTGACGGCCAGGGCTGCGAGTCCCCACTAGGGGCTCTTTTCTGTCACATGTTAGTACACGGTCTTAGGGTTCAGTGTTCATCAAAATTGCCTCTTGTGTCCCTAGTCTAGAAGCGCGGCAACCCTAAGTTTCAAGGCACCCCCAAAAGGAGGCCATCATTTGCACAACGCGAACCCCCCCCCACTAAACCCTAAATCCTAAACTCTACACCCCAAATCCTGAACCCTAAACCCTAAACCCCAAACCCTAAAACCCAAACCCTAAACCCGAAGCCCTAATCCCTATATATCCCCAGAGCCCTAGGGTCACCCCATGAGGGAAGGAGTGACAGCTGCAAAAGGTGTTGATCAACCGACTATGGGGGGCCTTTGGGTTTAGGGTTTAGGGTTTAGGGTTCAGGGTTTAGGAAATTGCAAATGTCATACGTCTAGGTTCTTTGTATAGCTGTGGTAAAGGATACCTCAAATTTCTAGGTAAACCCTAAGCTCTGAACTCTAAACTCGAAACCCTGAGTCCAAAACCTTGTAAAGGGAAAGTCAAGAGCAACCTCAGCAAGCCCAAGCCCAAAGCTTTGATCCCAATTCTTAAAACTCTTAGCCCTAAGCCTCAACCACCTTGAGAGACAAATTCGTGACCCTAAATCCTGAGCCTGAATCCTGAACCCCTGAACCCTAAGCCTTAAATCCTTAACCCTAAACCTCTAAATCCTCAACTCTGGAAGAACCCTGCTATCGAGAACTGCGCCTTCCCACCCCTTACCCATTTCATTAACGTCAATACTTTGGGGACTGCCCCACTCGGTAACAGTTGGATAGATAATATGGGTAATTTGTTATCTTTTGCTCTTAATAAGACCCCTAATGTTGACTGTTACAGGGTGGGGGCAGTACCCAATCAATACTTCCTTTCTGTGTCATCGTAGTTTTTAGGGTGCAGGCTTTACGGTGCAGTAACCCAGGGAATATGCAATTCAAGCTTTTGAGAATACCTTTAAGATGGAACCAGCTACCGTCTCATTTTAGACACACGCCAACTCCCCAGCATGTCAGATTCCCTCGAGTAGTTGCCATATGAGGGGTCATATTATCAGGGGGTGCTGAGGCCTTCGTGGCGGCAAACGTTTACGAAGAGAGGCCTGACAAATTCAGGTTGTGATTTTGGCCTAGGTAATTGTCGGATTCAAAACATCCAGAATCTGATTTTGGAGTATGGTACATAGCAAAGTCAGTACGTATAGTATTCAATAGGACTATAAGTGGATAGCGGTGGAGACCTCAATGAAGCGACGCCTGCAGGCGTTTTCTGGGGTTTCTGGGCAGTGTACTGACCTGGGAGTTTCTGTTAGCTGGCTCGTCTCCTTGATTATTCTTTGTGTGGGAAAGGATCTGCAGCAATCTCCTCCCGAGGAATTATTCCCCCCTCCACCCTCCAAACAATGCATGGTCCCAGCCTGCCAGAACGGTACAACTTTGTAAGGTCCTAAATATGGGCAGGGCGCATGCTAGGGATCCATAGTTACAGCCCAGAGTCCATACTAGGAACCCCCAGTTAAAACCTTCGACACCTTGGCAGGATGTCCATCCTAAACCCTAAACCATAGGCGGACGCCCCCACCCTGTAATAGTGACTAGAAGGGATTATAAGGATAATATTAGGGTCCTAATATACTCCATCTATATCCCTCTTACAGGGTGGGGAGTCCTCCAAACCCTAAATCCTAAACGCTACTGGGATGGGAAGGGGTGCGGTTACTAGGCGAGGGTACCATGGTCTCATCTTTCGTTGCAGACCTAAACCCTAAGTTCTAAACCCCTGTTAAACAAGGGGGCTAGTAGGGAGTATATGAGCGGCGGTCCATAAATACTCGCGTAATAGGGACGAATTGCAGAAATGCCGTGATATTCCTAGACCCTCCTCCTGCCCTCTATTAGGGCCTAAGTACCCACTGTTAGGCACCATATATCCCCAATTAAGGGTACAAGGAGGGTCCTGGTTCAGGAGGCACGCAAAAAGCCACACAGAAGCGATAGGACCCCTAAACCTTAAACCCTAAACCCTAAACCCACAAATTGTCCATGGCATCGGGTTATACAGGAGTTTCGGCGAAAACTCATCTGGGGTTCAGGGCAAGAGTTTCGGGTTTAGGGTTTAGGGTTAGTAGGGAATAAGGGAGTACATTAAGTTATGAGGTTATAGGGGTGCAAGAGAATGACCCTACTAAGAACCAGTAAGGGTAAGAACCAGTAAGGGTTGCTGGGTTTAGTGCATAGGCTCCCTGAGCCACCGGCGCAGAACCGCTCTGCAATGATGGGCCTCAGTGGGAAGCCCACCAAAACCAGTAGTGTAGAAGCCCGAATAATTGCGAATATGATTCCGAGATCTATTTGAGGATGACAGGAAGCTAGGACCACTATATTGGTAATCATATTTTGTTTTCCACCCCTCCCTTTTGAGGTGGTTCATAGCCTGAGGAGTCCCTGGTAGTCAAAGTGTAAATTGATACGATACTAAATTCCAGATAGTCTTGAAGAGCTTCATTAGGAAAAGGGGTTTAGGTTCAGTGCTTAGGATGGCTTTCCTTACCTCTGGTTAGCAGGGAAGCAAGGACTAGAAAAGAAATCGGAACGTACTATATCATTGGGGAGGATATAGGGGCTTTTTTAATGATTCAGTTCTTCATTCCTTGCTAACCAGAGGCAAACCTTCTTCTCTGGCCCCCGAACTCCCCAGACTCCAAATGAGTGGTATTTAATTTGGGGATACTGTTGTCCTCAATATAGATTAAAATTCTATCCTCCTTTTGGGGTATAGTATTCTATATAAGGAATGCAATCTTACTAGGTTCAACCACCAAAAAAGCATTACTCAAATGTAATTATTCAGCCTAGCTGCTGCAGCCAGGAATTCCGGTCTTTACTTTCGAACGGTATCCTGGATCCTCGAGAAGCTGACAGCATCTTCCGAATGCACCTAGGCTAATGTGGGCTACAGTTCAGCGCTTCCATGTCCTTAACCTCTGGAACCCTTACTCCTGAACACTAGAGAGGGCTTAGGGTCTAGAGTAGTCCACCCTAAACTCTCAACCTTATAGCCCTTAAACAAGTCAAAGCCAAAACGCCTGACCCCAAGTCAGGTACTATACCACTGTAATCCCACAACCCTGACCCAAACCCTAAACCCTCAAAAACCCCTGTCAGCTTTGGCTGGGACCTTCAGTGGGTTCTTTACATATTTAGTGCAAATTTCCTGCTTTGCTTGGGGCTTTCTCAGACTGGGTTTAGGGTTCAAGGTTCTAGGGCTTAGGGTTCAAGGGTTCAGGGTTAGGGGTTCAAGGGTCTAGGGCTTAGGGTTCAAGGGTCTTGGGTCTAGGGTTCAAGGGTTTAGGGTTAAGGGTTCAAGGGCCTTGGGTTTAGGGTTCAGGGCTCAAGGGTCTAAACCCTAAACCCTAGGAGTTCTGATCCTTTTGTTCCGAGCCGGCCTCTGGGTCCTAGGCACCAGAACCTTCACCTTCAGCCCTAGCCTAAACCCCTTTAGGGTTTAGGCTTTCGGGTTTAGGGTTTAGGGTTGAAGACCTGACGCTGCTCCTGAAGATAGTAGGTCCCATGCCTGGGATTTCCAGTGCTGCTAGAGCTCTTCTACTCCTACCTCTGCCACCACCACAAAATTGGTCTTAGTGCCCCTAAACCCCAAACCCCAAACCCTAAACCCCAAACCCCAAACCCTATATGCTAAACCCCAAACCCTAACCCTTCTCCTTTAGATATATGACGTCCCACTGCCGCCGTCTGGCTTCAGGCAGGCACCAATCCTGCACAGAAGTGTCAGCCAAGAGTACAGCAATGGCTGACACCTTGATACCATGGGCGCCAACACAGCCCTTGTCCTGGGCAGCAGACCCCGCAGCCAGTGGCTGCATTTTGGCTGTGCACCTCGGCCTTGTTACGCCGATATCTTGGTGTAAACACTGAAGCTGAGGCCTTAAGAGAGTAAGCCAGGTTGTCGCACTATCACTTCTGTATGTTCCTGTATGATGAAGCCCCAAGCGACATCACAACATCAACCCTAAACCCTGAACCCTAAACCCTAAACCCCTAAACCCCTAAACCCTAAACCCTAAACCCTGAACAGCTGCCAGGCTCCTTGCCACTGCCGGAGCCAATATCGTCTTCTGCCTTCCGCGGTGCACGGCGCGCGAAAAAGATGCTGCTGACGCCTCCGCGGCCACGGGTGACATAGACACGCGGGCCTTGGCAAATTTGTAATTACCTGGCCCGGCCTCACCCTCTGTACTGTCCTTAGGAAGTATTTTGAATTTTTATTATAGTATAACCCCAAGGAAATATTTGGAATAATATCTTTATGATAGGTCAAAGGAAACTACAGACCCTAGGGTTTAGTTTGGGGTTTAGGGTTGGGTAGCACTCTATGTGGGATACTCGACTACATCCTCCTTTGGGGTATAGATTATATGATGAACCTACTGTTTTTATTTGGTTCCAACACCCAAAGACCGGCTGCTGAAATGATAGTTTGTCAGTAAAGAGAATCAGCCCTGAATGGCCTTCCTTAAAGCTGTGGGGTTGGGGGGCTAGAGTTGACACACTAGCCAGTGCTAGGTGTAGCTCCATGAACGCTGTGATTTAGGGTCTAGGGTTTAGGGTGTAGGGTTTGAACCCCCCCTCACAAACCCCTAAACCCTAAACCCTGAACCGACAGGCGGGCACTTTCGGGGCTACGTGGACTGGCAGCTCTTCACTTGGCGCTGGGTCACCACCTGGAGCCCTGGTATAGGGTTTGGGGTCTAGGATTTAGTGTCCCTAAACCCTAAACCCTAAACCCTAAAACGGATTTAGTGTTTAGGGCGAGCTTAGGCGTCCTCAAAGGGTTCAGGGTTTAGGGCCTTAGGGCTTATGGATGTACAAAATTGGTTTAGGGTTTAGGGTTTAGGGTCGAGGGTGTGGGGTGTAGAAACTTGGAGACTGGAGAGAGAAGTGGGAAAGATTGGGCTGCTGTTAAGGAACGTAATTAATTTATGTGACTATACTGGGGAAACCATATTAGTTACTACATATACCCATTATGGCAACTTAATTCAAGTTCCTTAACAGCAACCCAGAAGAGAGTGAAACATGAAAAGGGACCTGGACTTGTATAGGGGGTTGTAGGGATGATCTCCCTCAGATGCCGGAATAAT
>CAJNIZ010000498.1:0-31779 GCA_905231905.1 Symbiodinium pilosum | reverse complement strand
GGGGGCAGTACCCAATGTATGAGTCCCTTTTTGTCTTGTTTGAGGATGCACACGCGTTGTCGCTCCCCCACTTTGGATGAGGCCTTTGGGGATCAAAATGTAGTTGTGTAGATACTGGGATATGGCTCCGGATCCAGGATTTCAGTGTATGAAACCCTGAAATTCCTAAACCCTAAAACCCTAAACCCTAAACCCTAAAACCCTAAAACCCTAAACCCTACCCCCCCCCATTTTTGAAGAGGCCAGGAGAGTTTACCTGAGAATGTTGCCTGGCTCGGGCACGAGCTCATGGGTTAGAGGGGATGGGTCAACGGAGGTGTGTTCCCCTCAACTGCCTTGATACATAGAAACCTCTACGCATGCATGGATTTGTATATACATATATACGTATACAAGCACGCATGTAGATATGTTCAGCTTTTGCCAGTAATTAGAGTTCCAGAACCAGTAGGCTGAGGGATAGAAAAAAGGGCGGTAATGACATATACCAAGACCTTTCCCTGCAACTAATCCAAGTATACTTGAACCCCAAACTCTCAATCAGTATAGGCTGATACATAAGTCTAGTTTCCATTTCATTCTCCAGTCTTCTGCTCCCTACGGTTTTTACCGTAAGAAGCCTGATCTACACATGCATATTCTTCAAACTGCATAGAAGCCCGAGTACCCCTCATTTTATTACATAGGCTGCTACACCGCACGGATTGCTTGGGCCTGCCTTCGGATGGTACTACGGAGAGTTGAGGGCATTTCGTAGGTAGGTTACTATGGGGATGGTTGGGGTTACTATATGGCCTATAGGAGGAGGAGTCAGGGGTTAGGGTTTGAGGTTTCTGGGTTGGGGATGAGGGCTTAGCTGAAGGGTTTCAATTTCGTGTTCGATGTTCAACTGTCCTTGGGTAAGTTCTAAGTTGTATTGTAAGCTCTTCATGTTTTTGTCATATGGCTATCGCGTCTGACTGAAAGGATCCTCAAACAACTATAAAAGCTCTTGGCCGAATCCTACCCCCTAAGGCCTAGCATCCAAAACCCTAAGCCTTAAAACCCTAACATCTAAACTGAGTCTAAACCCAATACGACAAACAGGTGTGCATGCTAAATGGATCGGGATTCGGGCAGGATGGGGTGATACCAAACACATTGAACAGAAGAGGCCTGGCTCACTGCTTTGACTTGAGATGCTGAACCCCAAGCCCCAAAATCCCAAACCCCAAAGATCTTAAACCCTCAACCCTAATGCCTAAACCCTTACCTGAACCCCAAAAGTATGTAAATTGATAGCCCTAAACCCCTAATAATAGCCATAAAGGCCATTATTTTGCATACTTTTGGGGTCCAGGTAACCCTTAACCCTAATGCCTCCTAAGCCCAAGAAACCTGAAAGTCCTGTTTTTCTTTCCGGAGGTGCTGGCCGCCAAAAACCGCCACTTCGGCTTGCAAGTTTCAGGTTTGGGTTTTTTTTAGGCTTAGGCGTTACATCACCATCACGTACGGATGATAGTCAATGCATATAGATGGGGCCAGCCAACGCTAAACCCTGAAACCCTAAACCCCCAAACCCTAAGCTCTAAACCCTAGACCCCTAAACCCTATAATCCCTAAACCCCAAGCCCTAAACCCCTAAACCCTAGTCCCTAAACCCTAAACCCCTAAATTCTAAACCCTAGGGTCTGTGGGTGGCAGACAGCCAGCCCACCCTTGCAAGATGTTGGTAAAGAATCTGCTATAGGGGTTATATATGGGTAGTTCCCAAAATTTCGGTTACTTTTTTAGGGGTCCAAATAATAGGGATTCTAGTATTTTGGGGATTGGGGCCCCCTTGTTTTGGGAAGCTAACATATATAGTGTAATAAGGATAATGGAAAAGAAGATGGAAACAGCTACAGTATAGCAGGGATATATTTGGCTTATAGTAAGGAATTTTGGAATATACTCTATAAGGATTATGTATACGGATTAGTATATTCTCAACATTCCCACCCGCTGTGAAGAGATCACATGCTACCACCCAAGCATTATATAGAGATTATATAGAGATAATGGAGAAGAAGATGGAACTTACTATTTAGGGTTTAGGGTTTAGGACTTAAGGCTGGCAACCTCAATTCCCACCTCAAGATGATCATGCATGTTACAACCTGAGACAGGGGTGCCTTTCTAGGGGCCTCTTCAGAGACTCTGAAGAGGTTTTCCCAAGGTCACTGGGCTTGCGCTAAGCAATTTTGGGCCACCTGGGCTGGCTGGAGGCTGGTTGGAGGCTGGGTTGTGTTTCCCGATGTACGGGACTACGGGAGGAGCCCGGACGGGCTCTGTTCGACCACTCTCCACAGGCACGTCCCACAGTCTTACCCAGTGCGTGTAAAGGCTGACGTGTTTTTCGATGTCTGAGTCTGACCACGCCTAGTACTGTGTGGGAACTGCCTAAGCAGGCCACGCGGGAATTTAGCTTCTTGCGTTTATGTTAAGGGTTTCAACATGAAGGGGTTGAGGGTTTCGAGATTTAGTGTGCTAGGTGTTTGGGGCTTTAGGACAAACGGTTGGCGTCAGGATTGTGAAATTGAGGGTTTAGGAATGGGGTTCCAAATCAGTACGAGGTACGTACTTTGGCCTTATAGTCCGTCCTACTTGCTTTCAGCCATGAAGCCTACAAATTGCATTTACATTTTGTTGGGACCGAAAAAGGTCTGAGTATTACGACCTCTTGCAGGCTAAGTTATAGTGAGCTGCAACGAGCTCACCCCAATTTGTACGTGTTATAGTGGAATATGACGCAAAATAGCCATAATTCTGGGTTGTGAACTATTCTATTTTGCTCAGCTATATGACGTGATTTTGGGCCCTAAGGTAAGGGTGATTTGGCTGAGTTCTTCTGCCCAGAATCTGTAGCTCTGAAAGTTTGGGCTTGAGGCTTACAAAGCAGGGTTCAGGGGTTCAGGGTTAAGGGTTTGGGGTTCTGGGTTCTGGGGTTCAGGGCTTATAGGCCTCAGCGCTTTCAGGCTAAATTCTACCCCCATCATATACTGTTACTACGTGTGGCCTGTTTGTTGTTTGGCGTGCATGAAAGGGTTTCACTATTGGGCAGGTGCTGCAAAGAGCCCTAAGCTTTTTACACCATCCATGTACTGTGATCCTTGTTATTTGTACTCTCATCCCCACTTTCTACGGTCTCTTTGTAACCCACAGGGCACCCAGCTCTTGGGCAAATCCCCATGTCAGTTGATTAGACTGAGGCCTGAAGATCGCCTCAGACGAAGACGACATCTCCACGGCGGTGCGCGCGGGGGGGGGGGGGGGGGAANNTTCACCTACTTTTTGGGGTCCAGGTAGTGATTGAGTGCCCTAAGCCCTAAACCCTAAACCCTAAACCCTAAACCCCTAAACCCTTGACCCCTAAACCATAAACCTTTAACCCTAAACCCTAAACCCTAAACCTTAAACCCTAAAACCCTATAAACCTTAAACCCCTCTGGGTATGATCATCCTCAGCACCATTCCAGGCTTGGGACATGGGTTTAGGGCTTAGGGTTTAGGACCCTGGATATCCTTCTGTTTGATGGTTCTGTCCTGTAATTTGTGTAGTTTATATCGCCAAAAAGTAGCACACTTAACTTCTGGCCCAGGTATGTATTTCTCTATCTATCTACCTTTCTATGTATCTATCTATCTACACGTATGTATATTTGCACATAGATAGGTTACAAGATGCATAACTTGATATGAGGCCGAAAGCAATGAGACTCCACTGTCCTCCTTGCGCAGCACTTCATCCACTTCATCATCGTGTTGGCAGGGCGGTGCTTAGGTTTGTCGGATTGCGGTTGAGCCACCCTAAGCCCTAAAACCTAAATCCTAAACCCTAGACCCTAAACCATAACACCTAAATCCTAAAACCTAAAACCTAAACCCTAAACCTATTGGGGGTTTAGAGTTTGTCATCACCCAGGCCTCGGCATCGCGGATGAAGAGTTACTTCTGGGTCGTAGAGAGTACGTAGCGAAGCGATGCGAGCGATGTACTTGGGGTTCCAAGCATTGGGCTTTACAGGGTTTGAAGTTCAGGATTCAGGGCTCCGAGACAAGAACGAAGTAGTTAGATACTCCACAGTAACTCTAAATCCGATCTTCAAAGCCTGAAGTACCCAATTCCTGGGTACATTGACCCTTAGGATTAATCGGCTGGCGATTAGTTCGCTGTCAGTGTTCAAGGTTACAAATCAAAGCGCAAAGCATTCACATAGTGGTGGTGAAATAAGAAGATAATCTTGAGCCTGAACCGAGTGTTAGGCTCATCACCCCAGTTCTAAAGCTAATCGCTAGCTGGACGCTAATACCCCTGTTGTCGGGTGTAACTTTAAGGGTATATTGCATATACAAGACAAAGCATCCTAAGGAGGTATTTGGAGGCACAGGAGGATTGAGTAAAAATACTTGGTATCCTTAATGTTGGACCTGGAGTTGCCTTGAGATCCTCTATTTATAAGGTGCTTCGGGACACGGTCAGACAGGATCAGGGGTAATGACGAGAGGCCCGCTATCAGGTGTTTTGATTTTGGGGCCGTAAAAATATAGGAAAGATTCACAACTCTGGCGTTTGAACCAACCGACAACCGTGGAAAGCTGAGGGGGACTTGAATTTTCTATTCGTCTGAGGGCCTTATTGTTAAGGGTGGGGGACCCCTAACTAAAGCAGGTCCAACAGTATAAGCCACACAATTAACCCAGTCATGCCCAGCGTTAACCTGCCTTCTAAGTTCCCCAACCCTTGGCCCTAAACCCTAAACCTTAAACTAGACCCTAAACCCGAGATCTGCGACCCCAAACCTTCAACCCTATACATCCTATACACTAAACCTTAAACCCTGAACCCTCAACAGAAGCTTCCACTGTTTTCCGTGTCTTAGGTAGATCCATGCATCTCTAGAGCCTCCAAGCGCCGGTTTAAGGCTTTTAGGGTTTAGGAAAGATTTTTCTGGTTTAGGATTTAGAGATTTAGAGATTCAGGGTTTAGGGATTTTAGGGTGTAGGATCTAGAGATTTATGGTTTAGGGTTTAGGGCTTTTAGGGTTTAGGATTTAGAGATTCAGGGTTTGCGGTTTAGGTTTCACGGTTTTAGGGTGTAGGATTTAGAGATTCAGGGTTTAGGGTTGTTAGTGTTTAGGATTGAGACTTACCTGGACCCCAAAGTATGTAAAAATCATGGCCTTCATGGCGATTATTAGGGGTTTAGGGCTTTTATTTTGCATATTTTTGGGGTGTAGGTAGGCCCCAAAATACCAAACTATAGAAGGAATTATGGGTCCCAATTCCCTTATAGCTGTATATATGGACCCTCTGGGATGTGTGTTTTGACTGGCTGAGCTTCTGAGCTGGATGCGACTTGGGCTCATACGCCTCGGCAGATGAGAGGGGTTGCAGGGTTTGCGGGTTAGGGGTTACCTGAACCCCCAAAAGTATGTAGAATAATGGCCGGTAAGCTGTTTTTAGTGGTTTTGGGCTATTATTCTACTTTTGGGGTCCAGGTAGGCATGGAATGGAAGAGAGTATGGACATTTCTACGTGTGTGGAGTTCTTCTTACACTAAAACCAGATCAACAATGTAGATCGTTGTACTAGTAGGAGTTTCAGTCATATCAGCTTCTATCATTTTACCCCAAGCCCTGAGTTACCTCAACCCCTGGTAAGGAACCAGAAAATGTAAGCCCCGAGTTCCACCGAAATCTGGTCCAAAGTAGCTTGAATCCTTATCCCTACGCCCTGTTACAGGAGGGCCGGTACCGATGCAGCAGGCAGCGGGGCAGTAGGTTGACAGAGGTTCGCTGAGTTTCCGTTTGGGGTTTGTAGGGGTTCTGGGTGTTAAGGACTTTCCGGTGGAGCAGCATCATGTTGCACAAGTTTGGGCGTGGAGTTTTTGACGAGGATTTTGGGGCGAGCTTCCTGCGTTCTAAAGCCTCAGAGGTCTGTACTGCACCTGCTCAGCCCCAAACCCTTGAGGGCGGGGTTGATACGCAAAATCTCTCCCGAACCCTTTCACACATTTTCACCTAGGGAAGTTCGGTATTCAGGAATAGCACCAGCAGGTTCTGTAAACTTGAGGCCATTGTTTGGAATGACCGGTGCAGTAGGGTTTTGGGCTGATCTTCGCAGTGTCACGGCAAGAGAACACGCAAATCCACGTTAAAAGCACAGTTCGTGGCCCCTACATTAAGCGCTAGGAATGGGCTAAAGCTCCACAATGGTATAACTGCTCAAATATTTTCACAACGGGGTAGAATAATGGCCCAAGCCACCCAAAAGACCGCCCAAAAGGCTATGATTTTACATATTTTTAGGGTTCAGGTAGCCCTTTAACTTTATGTGTTGCCAAAAACAACAGGCAAGCAGTCTCTCTAACACCCGCATGGCGATTTCCAAAATGTTTGGGGCCTGGAACCAAAGGTAAGCAGTCTCTGTAACCCCCCCACATGGCAATTTCCAAAATGTTTGGGGCCTGGAACCAAAGGTAAGCAGTCTCTGTAACCCCCCACATGGCAATTTCCAAAATGTTTGGGGCCTGGTTTGGATGTCCCTAGCAAAAGGATAAAAGTACATAGGGATCTATGTCTGTCTGGAAACGCCACTAGGACCCAAGCCAGCCGGAACCCTGCCCAAAAAGCCCAATATCCCTTAATTAAGGAAGTTTCCTTAACTCATATTAGGGATCCCGTGTCATTTGGGGTGAATTCCGCCGTAATTAAGCGATATTGGCTTTCTGGATAGCTACTTGGAGGGTCAGGGGGACTCAGTAAGTAGGTCAATAGCCCCTATAACCCCGTATAGTAACCCTAATCATCCCCATTTCAACCTACTTACCAAGCCACCCTGGCCCTAAACCCTAAACCCTATATAACATAGTAGCTTCCGTTTTCTTTTCCATTATTACTAAGTCCCCCTGACCCTCCAAGTAAGCACTTGGATTTGTTTGGAAAGGCGAGCTTGAGGGCAACCCTGCCATCAACCGTTCTGACTTCGCGATTCAGGACAACACCAGGGGTAGAGATGAACCCTACTGGGTAGGCCTTTGGGTTCCTTAAATATTTTCCCTTACTGGTTTTATAGGCACCCATCTATACTAATAGTTTTCAAGGATCTTTAAAGGCCAACCAAGCCTAAACCCCAGACCCCTAAACCTTAAACCGGTGTAAAGATGTGCCTTGCTTGCTGTTAACCAGGACCCTCCTTGTACCTTGAATGGGGGATGCCTGGCCCTTACCTGAACCCCAAAAGTACGTGACATAAAAACCCAACACCACTAAAAAAATCGAGTATTTTACGTACCTTTGGGGGTCAGGTGTAAAAAAGTTAGGCCTGCTTGGAGGGGGGGAGGATCGGTGTTACTCTGGGCTGTAGGGCCTTTTCAGAAAAAACGGGATCGGTTCCAAGGCTGATTTTTTTTTGCAAAGGAGTTATAGTCCCCCTTAAGTAGATAGAATATGACTTTGGGTATACTACATATGGGAGATATATAGGGATAATGGAAAAGAAAATGGAAGCTACTATGGTATATTTGGGGTTTATAGGGAATATGGCTTTGGTATATTTTGTCAGATCCCCATATACACCATGTTCTATCTACCTACGGGGGACTATAGATGTATGAGGAAATGTTTGAGGCGAGAGAGAGAGAGCCCACAGTTGATCTTGCCCGACCGCATATGAGCTGTAGTCTAAACTCCTTAAAAGGGGTTATATAGGGGGATATTTGGGGAACTACTTTAGGGGTTCCTACTGGGGATACCAGGAGCTCAGACTATAGTTCATATGAGGATTTCCCAAAATTAGGGATAGCCTTTTGGGGGTCCCTATGATAAGGATTGTAGTATTTGGGGGTCTAGATTGGGGTCCCCCTATTTAGGGAAACAATCATATAAAGAATTGCAACAATTGGGGCTTCCTGCTTGGAACCTCAACACGGAAATATATTTTGAGTTACATGACGAGGACCCGGTTCTTGGAAATGCCGAGATAGTTTGCTCCCATCATGATCGAATGTGTTTTGCCAAATTGAGTAGCACTTTATTCGGGGATGCCATAAACCCCAGCATAGAGTAACGATTTCATCCTCTTTTCGGGGGATAGCACCTCAACAGGAAAGCGAAACATTACCTTACTTGGCTCAAGCTCTCGCAGCCACCAAAGATGCCACTCCAATCATGCTTCAGTTGTGGGCTTGAGCTAAGTTATCAACCTACCAGAGCCTGCTCCCCCCCCAAAAAATAACACAGAAGCTGATCCAGTTCTTTCAAAGAAGGGCAGCCGGTAGTTCTTATGAGCTGTAGTCCAAACTCCTCAAAAAGGGTTCTTATATAGGGGAGTAGCATAGGGGTTCTTAAGGGGGATACTAGCAGTTTAGACTATGGCTCATATGAGGCCATTCTGGGAATTTTGTGTTTCGTGCCCTACAAAGGTATGGCAGCCAGACTCTGTACATGCAATGTTCTACTTCAACATTAGATTATAACAGGAATTGTACAGGAGTCATATTGGGGCTATATAGGAGGTAATGGAAAAGAACATGGAAACCATTTTGGGGGGGTTTAGCGTCTAGGATGAAAGGGATTAGGAGGTCCAAGTAAGTACAATACACGCAGCGGGAGTTCGGAAGGCTGAAATTGGATATTTGGGTCCCCTACATATACAAACTGCCCCTATTAGGAGTCATTGGTTCAGGTAAAAGGCGTTAGGGCTTAGGGATGCTAAGGGCATATTATCATCCCCAGTCATCTGTATGATGGAGACACTTACTGAGCCCCCCCTGACACTGCAAATCGTTTGGTTCCTTGGGGAGCAGAACTGTCAATTTCTGGGCTTCAAGAAGCAAGCGAAAGCATTCAAAGCAGAACAAAGTAGTGTTTTTCCGATTTCCCGATATAAGAAAGCCGCAGGAACTTCCAAGTGTTTTCAGCAAACCTATAGTGGTTTTTGTAAATGGCCCATCTACAATCCGCGGAAAAGACCTTTGTAATCCCATTTGAAGTCCCTAATCCCTAAACCATATGGGCCTAGGTGTCCTAACAGTCCTCGTATTTCAAAGCTCTCGAAATTACGGTTTTGCAAGGACCTCCTCTGGAAGAAGTGGTCGTCTTGGTATGTGAGGGATGGGGAGGAGACTCTTTTGGGTTGTTTTTTGGGATCGTTATTCCTGCCCCCGCCGTACTCCCTCTCACCAAAATGAACCTCAAACGATGCTTGCATAGGCGTGATTTAGGCTTTATTTAGACCCTATTCGGGGGAGAGGGGGGCGGGCATAGTATAGGAATTTCATGAGATAGGACGCTAACGGCTCAGTCTTGGGGAAGTTTACCTCAAAGACCAAAGACCTTCCGCTTTGGGACCACAGGATGAAATCTCTCTATACGGAAACCTACAACTGCAGGTCTTCCGGGTCTAGGTCGTGTTTACCCAAAGGGTCGGTCCATGTAGCTAGACAGCACATACTTAGGGGCCCAAAGGGGTTCCCATATAACTACTTTGGGTCCCAAGCATCTATATATCCATATACCCTAAACCCTAAAACCTAAACCCTCAACCCCAAACCCTAAGGCCTATAGTATATTGCTACATGAACCCTTTGGGTTAGGGCCCGAGGTTTGGGACAATTACTGCCCCCACACTGTTCCAGTGCCACGAGTATGTTGAAGCATAAGGGACCATGAGATTTTCGGGTCAAGATGGCTAAGGCTCCCAGGACTCCAATAATCGGGGGGGTACTCAGATGATAGTATTTGGGCCCTGAAGCCCAAGTATTTGGGTACTTGAGCCCTCAAAGTATCCCAGCTTGAGAAACCCACAGATCTGCTCTGGGTTCCGGATCTTGAGTTCGGTTGTTGGGCTTACATGAGCCATAATCTAAACTCCGTCAAGGGAGTTATGTAAGGGGTTATATAGGGATTGCTATAGGGGCTATTAAGGGGTTTAGACTATGGATCACATCTGTATGCTATACGGATTGTTGTGTGACCTCTATTTCTGCGAAGGGGATATCTCGGAATCTGTAGCAAGAGGAACATACTTGGAGGGTCAGGGGGACTAATTAGTAAGTGGGTTAATAATGGGGATAATTAGGGTTAGTATATGGGTTATAGGGGTGATTAACCTACTCACAAGTCCCCATGACCCTGAACCCTAAACCCTAAACCGTAAACTACCCTAAACCTTACCTACTATAACCCTACATACTAAGTCCTCCTGACCCTCCAAGTATACGTAGACCACCATCTAGGTGATGGTGGAAGAGTTGGGGAGAAGGCTTTCGGCTTGATGGCGCCAAGTCCTGAACCGTGTAGGACCCTAAAGGACACAACTAATACGGCTGTAGGGCCCAAATGTTGTAGATATTCATGGTATTTGGGCCCTGAAGCTGAAACCCTATTATTTGGATCCTAGGACCCTAAGGGGTACCCCTGCCTGAGGGTTTAAGGTTTAAGGTATGTGCCCACGCGGTGATTCCGGATGTTTTCTCTCGGACATGCGCGCAAAGTAGCAGCGCCCATGTTCACATACTGGCATTTCAAGGCGAGTGGGAGTGAATGCTGACGCCATTATCTGGGTTGCTGTTAAGGAACTTCAATTAAGTTGCCATAATGGGTATATACAGTAAATAATAGGGTTTCCCCAATATAGTAACTTGATTTAAGTTCCTTAACAGCAACCCAGTTATTTGGCATTATATAGCGGCGGTTACTGGAGGGAAGCATCCCCTCAGTGTCCTTGAAGCACTATTGAACGCTAAACGGTTAACCTCGGGGGCTAGATCAATGAGAGCTTCTCAAACGAGGGGGCCTTATGGCGCTAGGCAGTATGAAGGGATTATGAGGGGCTCCTTAGAGGGATTACATGTGAATTTTCGGGGAAACTCCTACTCGTAGTTTGCACACCATCACTTAGTTGGAGCTTTGGCAGTTGTACTTCCCTAAACCCTAAACCCCCTAAACCCCTGTGGGAGAGCACAGTGGAGCTTCTGGGCCTTTTCATGGAGGCGCCGATATTTGTAGTTTCCCTTCCTTGTCCTGATTTGCGGTGTATGGGTTTATATAGGGTTTAGGGTTTAGGGTTATCCTTATTGGGTGTTTATGTGCGGTTATATAGAGATGATGGGAGTATGTTGGGTTTATATGGTATGGATTATAGTCCTTGCTTGTTTGGTCACGCAGCTCATGATAGCGCGAGGGCAAAGGGACAAGCCCAGATCGCAAAAAACAGAGTGAGAGAGAGAGAGAGAGAGAGAGAGCGATGGAGCAGAAGAGGCTTGCAGGGCTCATCCTCAGGATTCTGTAGATGGTATTGTTCAAAATACCTGTCCCAGAAATGGCCACAACGTAGGTTCATTTTTTGGATAGGACTTTTTTGTAAGGAAGCGTATTGCCAACGATCCCGTCTTTACAAGGACCTATAGAAAAACCCGAACGAAACCCCTGAACCCTCAACCCTGAACAAGAAGGAGAAGGACAACTAGACCTCCGGGGTTAAAACTTAGACCAGACCTGTACTTGCAGAGACGGGGGGACTTAGTAGGGTATACTTATGAAACCCCCTATAAGTGGGTAGGGTTCAGGGTTTAGGGCAACCTATAAGACATAGGGTCCCCCTGACCTGAATGGCAGGATGGCCTTGAGCGTGCTACCCATGTGGTCCTGTGTCTCTGCTGAAATGACGGTGCAGGCTTAGGGTGCAGGGCCTTTTTTCCACAATAGTTGGGGGACGTTGCCACAAAGTCCGCCCGGAAATTTTACCTGGAGATTCGGTTTCGGGCTTAGGGTCTGGGGTTTAGCTATGGGGACAACTTGAGTTACAACTTTGTCTTTGGGGGCGTATAACCCCACATACAGCTATCCGCGTCCATGTAAGCCCTGAACCTCTAAAGCCAACCTCCCATGCCCTAAGCGCTATAGACCCTGGTCGCCTTGAGAGAATCCAGGGTTCGGAACACACCTAGATTTGCCTTAAATCACCTAAACCCTAAATCCTACACCTACACCCCAAACCCTAACTCGTATCTATGAACCTTCACGCTTAGAATCCCATTATCCCTATATAACCCCTAATATGTACCCTATTATGAGATAGTAGTTTCCATTTTCTTTGCCATTATCGCTATATTCTATTACCCCATATCCCTAAACCCTCAACCCTAAGCCCTGAGTCCGAAACCCGAAATAACTTCATATAATCCAAGTTTCCATTTCATGTTCCATGTTCTTTTCCATTTGATTCTCCATTATTGTGGGGGGTATATACCCCTAAACCTTAAACCCTATATAACCCTGAACCCCAAACCCTAAACAGTAGTTTCCATTTTCTTTTCCGTTATCCCTATGTAACCCCAATGTAACCCCATATCATTCTTACTAGAATATAGTAGTTTCCATGTTCTTTCCATTGTCCCTAAACCCTAAACCCTAAACCCTAAACCCTAATATAAGATGGGTCTACATTACACCCTGAACCCTCAAGCCGCCTCAGGTATTACATGATCTGGTGGATATTTGCGCCACTTCCATGGCTCCTAGCGGCAGAGGTCCTCCAACTGCAAGTTCATGGGCTTGGAGTTTAGGGTTTAAGGTTTAGGTGTTTAGGTTTGGGTTTGGGGGTTTAGGGTTCAGGTGTTCAAGGCGTTGTTGGGGGATGAGTGGTTTGGGTTCAGGTGAGGCAGTCAGGTCAGGTTTCAAGGCTCAGGTATAATATAGTTTTGCCGACCCCGAACCTACATCAGGTTTCAAGTTTTCAGACAAGAGGCTCAGTTCGATTATGGACTTCCTCAGTAGTGTTCAGAGTTTTCTTAAAGAAGATAAAGAACCGACCGAGTTTGGTGCGCCCTTGCCGCAGCTTTCGGAAGGGTATCGTCCAATGGTCCGTTTTGCAGTTCGGTCGGTGGGCGAAACAATCGAATGCACGTTATATTTGCAGGGCCTCAACCCGGGTGGAAATTCGAGGGCCGCTACCCCAAAGCCCTTAGACCCTGGACGAACGGAATTTGGTTGCAAAACAGCTGAATGTTTTGCGGAGTTCCAGTGCAGATTCAGCTTTGCAAGGGACATGAAAGGCTGTAAGAGAGTTTTACATTTGCCGAAGTACTTGCGCGACACATACTTGAACGAAGATACCGTTCAACATGTAAGCTGCAGTCTAAACTCCTTAAAACTCAAAAGGGAAGGAGTTTAGACTATACCTCATGTAGCAAGAACCCAGCGGCAGTTCAAGTGTTGGACATTCGTTGAATCAGTGGGCGGTAACGTTTTCTGGATGGGGCTGGGGCTTTCTACAGTGTGCTTAGGGATGTACACTGTAATCTCCCCGCAATTTAGGGTTTAGCGATGCTATGTGGAAGCTTCTTGAACAGACATGCAGAAAGCATGTAGACCACATGAGAGCTTTCAAACACCGGGGAATCTTTCATCCTCGTCACTATACTCCTTTCTTCTTGACACAGGCAAGATTCCCACAACGATGGGTCAGCAAGATCACGTGCTATGCTGCACTCTGCCAAACAAACGGAAAGAACCCCAAAAACAAGCTCGAGAGAGACGACTTTCCTGCGCCGCTGCCCCTCTTATTTAAAGGTTTACGGTTTAGGGATTAGGGGTTGGGGATTCGATTTAGGGTTTAGGGGTTAGGGATGAGGTAAAGCTTGACTTTATGTTTGATGACTGAAGGGCTGTGGTGCTCAGCAGCTTCAGAGCACCACAGGTGCCCTACCCCAAATTATTCGGAACGGCTGAGGCGGATCTCAGTCGTTACGCAGCAAAGGGTGGCTATACCTGGGGTTCCCTTTTTGAGAGGGGAGATTTGCTTCTTGTAGACCCTAGACCCTGAACCGCCCTTAAGCCCCAAACCCTAAACCCAAAACCCTATATATGACCCATTATAGTAGTTTCCATTTTCCATTATTCCTACATAACCCTCATATATACCCTGTAATGCCAAGCGCGGCGAGTCTGCAAATCCATAGGTTCGCAGGGCTCATAAGGTTGGGTAAAGGAAGGTGGGGTATAGGAAATGAGGACCAATATAGTAGAGTATAACCCTAAACCCTAAATCCTAAAGCCTAGTAGAATCTACAATAGGGATCCTGAAGCCCACCTACCTTCATCCCACCTTTTGAACCCCCTGATAGGTTCAACCTGGACGGGTGCTGACCCTGTGCATGATGGCCTTGGCGTATCTGGGCTGGCTTGGGCAGCTAAGTCAGTGGTTTTGGGGTTTAGGCACCCCAAACCCTAAACCCTAAGCTTACTGGGGATACCCGAGGTCATGCTTCGGCTTCTCATCGAGGTTTAGGGCTTAGTATATAGAGTTTAGGGTTTAGTGCTTCCTGATACCTCGCAGCCGAGCGGTCAAGGGCTTCAGCTAGCGATTGAGTTTTTGTGCCTCATGTTGACTTTGTGAAGTCATATTCTACCCTATAACTCCTATGTAACCGCTATAGTTACGGTAGTTCGCATTGTATTTTCCATTATCCCGATATAACCCCAATATTACCCATGCAAAGTTCAGTTGATGTTTGTTCATGAGCCAAGCTAGAGCTGCCAGTGTGAAGTCAACCAAAGGGGTTAGCAAAACATACTTCTGGGTTCAAGTATCTACTATATACGGGGATCTCCCAAAATTGGGGGTACTTTTTTTGGGGGTCCCTACTAGTAGATTGGGGTCCATACGGGGGCCCCTTATTTTTGGAAGCTACATGGACCCTGTGGGAGAGCAAGGTCGAACAACCATTGGCGTGATGTGCAGTATGGCCAGTGGAGACACATTGCGGACAGCATTGCGCGGGCCTCAGCTTTAGGTTTTGGGTTTAGGGCTCAGGGATTAAAGTTTTAGGTTAAGAGTTCAATGTTTTGGGTTTAGGGCGCAGGGATTAGGGCAAGAGAGGCATGTTCCACCACCATGCATGTCATGGCTCAGTTGTTTACGAGCTGTGTTATCCATTCTTTGGGTACTGCCCCCCCCTCTCACTAACAGTTGGATGTTAATTTTAACATGGACATATATACATATAGCCCTTACTAGGACCCCTAATATAGACTGTGACTGGGTGGGGGCAGTACTCAATCCATTCTGTTCTTCGCACAGCCCCGGTTCAAGAGCCCACAGAAACCATGGAACTTGATGAGCTCAAAGAGCAGTAGCATGTTATGCTCTACAGTAATTACATATGAGCTATACCCCAAACTCCTTACACGGGGTTATATAGGGGATTATGTAAGGGAGTATTATAGGGATTAATAAGGGGGATACTAGGAGTTTAGACTACAGCTCATATGAATAATAGAAAAGAAAGTGGAAACTACTTCAACTTTAATGGGTTACATAGGATTTTGGGCTTCCATGACACAGGGCAGGACTAAGCATGACCGGCTTCTTCTCTTGAAGACTCATGCGTAACTGCAGCTATATGTCTGTATGCAGACATCCTTGTACAAGGTGTATCTGGCTGTACGAAGAGCTGGTTTATTTCCGTGGCAAGTCTTTCCTGAGCCTCCAAGTAGCTCCCCCAACGCCCCCAATCCCCGACCCTTCAACACTAAACCCTGAAACCCTATGCCCCATACCCTGAAACCCTAAACCCTTGGACCCTAAATCCTAAACCCGCAAAACCCTAAACTCTTCAACCCTAAGCCGTTGAACCGTAAATCCCATAGCCCCTAAGTAGGAAGGTCGTGAAGCAATGCCTCCTTATTCCGGGTCTCCCGGGTTATAGAAGCTCTAAACCCCAAACAAACCCTACCTGGACCCCAAAAGTTATGTAAAATAATGGCCTTTATGGCTATTAGGGGTTTAGGGCTATTATTTTACATATTTTTGGGGTTTAGGTAGACCCTCAACTAGCCCTTGGCTCCAAGTACAGTACTCAAATTGTAGATGATTTGGGCGCAAATGGGTTTCTACATAGGTACAATGGCCCCTAATTACATTCAGCTACTTGGACCCCTAGGGTAAACCCCTGAAACTAAGGAGTCACTGCCGTAAATCCTAAGGTTCTTCTTGTTTTGGGAATTTGGGCTTTCGCGCCAACATCCTGGTGAGAATTGACCAAGCTTCAAGGACTTCCCCCTAAACCCTAAGCCCTAAACCCTTCCCATGGCACCAGCACGCCTTGACACGTTTGAGACTACAAACCTGAGCATGGCCTCCAAATGCTATAGGATTCAGGGTTTAGGGTTGAGAGTTGTATAGGGGATTATTACTAGGGTTATTAAGGGGGATACTCGGAGTTTAGACTATGGCTCATATAAACACCACAATGTCCAAGGTATAGTGTACTTTGGGTCATGCATGAGCTATATTTAGTATCTTCCATTCCAGGGTGATATATGCATAAAAAGAGCTGGAAAGGTATGAAAGAGGGGCACACAAGGTACTTATACACCCGTGAACCTCCACGCACCTAAACCCGAGATAAACTACATAACTGTATGTTCTCGAATACCAAACCCTGCATCCTACACAAATAGACATACTGTAAGAAGCTTGACTAATTGGCAATGCTATCCCCTTATCCCTTACATTGATACATTGTAATATACCTTAGAAGGACACCCCCTCCCCACCCTGTAACAGTGGTAGAATAGGAACATAAGAGGGCCCGAATATAATTCGTATTATCCCTTATAGTCAGTATTGCAGGGTGGGGGGTCCACCTATAATATACCCCTTATTGTAATGGAGCAGGTTTCTCCCGTAGCCCTAAACTCTCAAACCAGTAACATGAAGCCCCTAAGTCGAATCCTTTAGCGTTCCCAGGCGGTTGCAGCTGCTAGACCTGCAAATGGGCTGGCTTTCGCCTAACGGTCCAGGGATTTAGGGGCACGGTTTTATGGTTTCAGTGTCATTCAGGGCTTAGGCTTCAGGGTTTAGAGCTTTAGAGTTTAGGGCTGAAACTCGTACGGTACAATGTTTGAAGGTTTCGGGTTCAAGGGATTGAGGGTTGAGAGTTCAGAGATTAAGGGTCCGGGTTGAGGGTTTATCATACTCGGGGGTTTTGTTCTTAGCAAGTGCTGCGCACGTTTGAGGGGCAGAATCTGCTAAAAAAAGGTACCTTGGCCCTATTTATGGTTCTGAGGGTTGTGGATATGGCTCCAAACCCTAAGTCTGTGGGTTGCGGGTTTAGGGTTCAGGGCTTATGGAAGTTTCTAGGGACATTAGGAGGGACCCCTAATAGGGACCCTTAATCCCACTACCATGTTTAACCCCTATATAGTCATTATATAACCCCTATATCCCTAGGTAGTCCCCATATTAACCGCCCTAAGCTACCAGGGTCCTTATTAGGGGTCCCTCCTAAGGTCCTTAGAAAGTTAGTCCAGACTTGGCATGTTTTCTGGCCCTACACCGTAAGACTCTCGGAATTCAAGTGAGCTAGAGTCTAAACTCCCTAAGGGGGGTTATACAGGGGCTTGTATAGGGGAGTATTAAAGGGGATAGTTATGAAGGGGGATACTAGGAGTTAAGACTATGGCTCAAGTACAGTTTCTAGCCGTTAGATAGGCTTACAAGACTAACTGTATCGTGATTATAATTACGATCATTGTTACTATCATTGCTGTGACGACTGTTGTTACTATGACTACTATTCCTACTATTCAATTGTTATTACTTTGGCTATTGCTCTTAATTACAAATTTCTAGTATTCGTTGTTGTATTCTAAAGCCTCCATCTTCCCTACTGGCACCGGTAAGGACCTCGATTGGGGTTTTGCGGAAACATTTTCTAATACGAGAGCTACTGTTGATGGAGGCAATCTTACCCAATGAAGTTCTGTAAATCCTCCCAAAATTCCAAACGTCTCTTCATGGGTCATGTGAAGTTTTGGTCTGTGAGAGTACCTTGCCAAGAAAGAAAGCGCTTTGGCGGGCATTCTAGGGACCAGGAATGTGTGCAAGTATGGGTCGTGATAAACACGTGCCAGCAGTGATCCTGTATTCCCCCCTTCCAACTCCGCATGTTGCTACGGGGTAAACTGCGAACATCTACGTCCCTGTGCTTTTTGCCTAGCGGCTCCAAGCAATACATCCCAGTCCTGCAGCCTCGGCTATCCGTTCATCCGAATCATCAATTGGAGCCCTCATGAATGTAGAGCCTATAGGCACCCTAAGCTCTAAACCCTCAACCGGTTTATGTCGGTACTTTCAAGCTCAGGAGTACTTGGATGTGGAGACTATTTATACAGCCTGCCTAGATGGAAATCCAGTTCTCTGGGGGAATATAGGGATTTCAGGAACTTAATTTTTGTTACTATATTGGTTAAACCATATTAATTACTATACATACACATTGTAGTAACTTAATTTGAGTTACTATTTCGGGGAAGCCATATTAACTACTATATATACCCACCATGGTAACTTGATTTAAGTTCCTTAACAGCAACCCAGTAGACCGTGGCGGCGACGGTCTTAGCAGGCACAGTTCCCTGGCAAAACTGGCCAGCTACTTTTCTTGCATGGTTTGGTGCCCGGTAGTACTACTATTTCCAATGAGATCCCATCCAAGCCTTGGAGCTTAAACCCTAAAATCCAAAACCCTAAACCCAACATCTTAAGCCCTATTCCCTAAAACCCTAAACCCTAAGCTGACCGAGTCTCGGAGGTTACATTCTTTGTCTTCTTGGCAGCCCTCTCCGGGAACGGTAAGACCCAATCTCTTTTTGACCATGTGCCCCCCACGTCCACAGCAGGAAGAATATACAGTAATGTAGATCGTTGTACTAGTTACTAGTGGCAATACAGGGCAGTAGGAAGAGTGAGAGTCATGGTACAAGTTAATAGTAATAGTATAGTAGCAACCGTAATCGAAAAGTAGTTTTTCATAGTAGATGCAGCATGGTAAGAACGGCACTACAAAGTCATACTACTGCGAGTAGTAATACTACCATAGGGATCCGAGTCTACAAATAATACCAATATTGGACCCCAAAGTCTGTAAATATTACCTACATTGGCCATTTGGATCCCTAATGCTAGTAGGAGGAGTAGCAGTAGTGATTAGCATAGTATTCTTGAGTGCTAGTAGTCCAGAGGCTGGGGCTCTCTTTGTTGAGGGTTTAGGGTTTAGAGTTTAGGGTTTAGAGTTCAGGGTTTAGGGCTTAGAGTTTAGGCTTTAGGGGGATTTGTTGCTTTGATCCTCGGAAAGAATTTTAATGGAGCCCCGAAGGGGAGTATGTCGCAGTCGCAGCCTGGAGGGCAAACTATTGGCCCCAAAACCTTTTAACAGTTGCCAACAGGACATCATTCTACATACTTCGGGGCGTCCAGGAATACCAAGACTACCCTAAACCCTGAACCTTAAACCCTAAACCCCCAAATACCAAGTTATCAAGCGCTTGGGTCCCAAGCTTCTCTCAGCATCCGTGTAAAGGCGCTGTGGGGGCAAAGAACAGAAGGCATTAATTTAGGGGTTGGGGTTTAGTTAGGGTTTAGGGTTTAGGGGTTGTGGGTTTCGGGTTTCGGGCTCCATGGCTTGGCCCTTGGCATGGAGGCTTGGGACTTCATGATTGGCATCACAGGCACGTGGGCCGGGCGGCACGCCACCTGTTCCTCTTCGGCACGGGTGGTGGCTAACGATGCCTGGCAGGTTTGTGTAGCACATCTGCGCGGTGATGGTGCCCCTTCTGGAGCTGAGATGGCATGTTGCACGCGTACTGTGCTGGAGCGGCCCACTTGTGGACCTGAGGTATAACGGCATGAGCTCGCGGTTAATTCTATGAACAGAGCAGTGCCCTGCGCGGTGACAAACATCTCCTGCAGGATTTGCGGTTTGCATGGTGAGCATGTGGTTTCCTACCTGGGTTGGCCTGCTAGTGGCTTTCGCCTTCTCTGGGCGTTCACGTTTTGGAGAAGGTTTACGTACTTGTGCAGTGTGTGGATGGTTCAGCGGCGGCAACTCGTCTTGTCCCAGACGGGCTGATTTCGGGTTTGACTACTTGCTCCTGCAGGTGCGGTTGGCTACCTCCTGGTGGTCTTGTATGGTTGAGGCATGGCAACTTGTACAGATGGTGGATCGCGGCGGTCTTACAGGTGATCTTGCTCACGGCTGTCCTCTTGCTACGGTTGATGGTCTCCACTAACCAAAGCTGAAATGAGCGATCAAATTCCATGTGGGTCAAGAATTGCAAAACCACGCAATGCAGCCGTCGATTTGGCCTCGTATTTTACACCCATCCCAGTCTGACTTTTGAAGCACCTGTGTGTGACTTGTTTTGGGTGGTTTTCCGCGTCTACGCGACATGTGAGACAAGTGCGAATGTTAAAGCCAGCTCTGCATACATGCCGCGAAGCTCGCCAAGCCTGCATATAGATTAGGAATACTTGTGCAAAGAGGTCATGACTAACCCCTACTCTCTCACCACAAGCATCGCTCTTTGGAATCCTATAAACCAAAAGGCTTAAAGACCCTAAACCCCAAAGCCCCAAACCCCAAACCATCAAGCTTACTGGTTGTATTTAGGGAGTGGCAGGAAGGTAGAGTCATTGATTCCTACAGTAGCCCCAGTAGAATTAGCCACAAAATGGTAGTGGTAGTGTCCATTTATTTGCCATGCTAGCTCACAACAAGCAGGTCAGTCTCTAAGCCCTGAAACATATTTCCAAACCCTAAACCCCAACTTCTCAACCCTACGCCCTATGGTGCCTTCCATTGTCGTCCCATACCTTACCCTTCATGGGATGCTGATCCCCACACCATGGGTATCCAACGCTAGTTCCTATGCTTTCTGTTAGCAGACCATTGTCCAACTGTTTTCCGAGCAAAGAAGAAAATATTCTTTGTGGAAACGCGATCGCGGCAAGCAAGCTGTGCGCGAAAGTTAAGATACGTGCACGACGCAGTTTGCAGACATTGCTGTTTGTTGTCTGCGCATAGCTTTGCCAAAAAGAACTTTCCGAACGTCGTGTGAGTTGTTGCTCTCGATCGCGACAAGCCATGCGCGACGAACCATGACATAATTATGCCTGAAAGGGGGATATGTAGGGGCTTATGCAGGGGACTACTACAAGGGGTATCCAGGGGCATATTAGGAGTTTAGACTGTAGCTCATATACTCCGAACAAGCCCGAATAGCGATTTCTACGCATTGAATAGTCTGAATAGTATACTGGACCCTTAGGCTGCCCGTTAATTTCAGAGAAAAAGATGTTTATCCCAGACCCGTGATTCATAACCCCCTCCCTTTAATAGGGATTATAATAGGGATCCTAATTCTTAGGCCCTTCAAAGCAGGGGTTTGGTTAATCATGGGTCCACATTAACCCTAAGCACTAAATAGTAGTTTCCATTTTCTGTTCCATTATCTTTATATAATCCCTATATTCCCCTTAGATTACTATATTACCCATATTATGAGTCATGGGTCTACATCATTCGCTAAACCCTGGATCTTAAGCAGACAGGTACGTCCCTTGGCGCTGCTTGCTGTCCTAGCGCTGGGCTCCTTTGCAATGGCATGGCTTCTTGGACCTAACGTTTACCTGGTTTAGGCTTTGTAGGGTTGCTTTATTCGGATAAAGGCCTAGATCTAGGACGCGATTTAGGGGTTTAGGTTTCAGAGTTTAGGGTTCCATAGGCGCTAGGGTTCTCATAATACAAAGTCGCAAAGCCCTAATTGTACATCTTATGGGGGTTCACATAGCGTTTTGAAATTTCATTTGCGAGGGGTTAGGGTTTAGGTACCAGAGAAGAATGAGCAGAGAAGGGAAGCGCAAGCTACCATTCGCGGCGTATAGCGTTCAGGGCATGGAAAGAAGATGGAACCCGTCATCTTACTCGGGGTTGTTTACAGGCTAATATGGGAATCCGTTGCTCCATTCCCTACCCACAATGAATAAGTTTAATGTTTAGGCTTTGAAGATTCTTCAATATTGAGTTCAGGGTTTTTATTGAGACCTATCCTAAAACTCTAGACCCCAATGTTTTGAACTCACGGGATGCAGTTCAGCTCAGGGTTCAGGATCTATATATCCTTTAGGTGGACCACCCGCCCAGTAATAGTGACTATAAGGGATAATAAGGATTATAGTAGGGTCCTATTATATTCCCATGTTTACCACTATTACAGGGTGGGGGGTCCTCCTAAGATCTATATACTCAGAAGTTGAGCTTATGGGTTTGGGATCAGTAAGTGTAGAGCGGGTTTGGGGGAATACATCCTAAACCCTAAACACTAAACCCTAAACCCTATGGTTGGCAAGCAATTTCACCCTTGGGCTTAAGCCTGCGTGAAACCCTCAAGGCCCTACAGCCTGAGGCTTATAGAGACCCTAAACCCTCAACCCCAAAGCCTGACGCCTGAAACCTAAACCCCAAACCCTAAACCCCTAAACCTTAAAATGAGTTCCACAGTACAGAGTAGCGTAAACCGTAAACCTAAGCCCCAAACCCTAAACCGGGATAGGGCATTCGAGGATTTGGGGGTTTCGGCTCAAGGGGTGCAAATTCCGGCGGTCAGGGTTTATCATGCCCAGAGGGTCCATATATACAACTGTTAGGGAGTTAGGATTTAGGGTTTAGGGGTGCCCCAAAATACCATACTACAGAAGGANNATTATGGGTCCCAATTCCCTAATAGCTATATATATGGACCCTCTGGGATGTGTATTTGGATGTCGGCTTTTCGGGACTTCGGGAGTCTAAGGTGGAGATGCTATGGCTTCAGGGCTTAGGGGTGTTGAGGGATCTTTAAGTTACATGATTGCAGGCTTCGGGGCTTTTGGTATCAGAGTTCGTGGTAGTTGGGTTTGTACATGCATTTGAAGGAAATAGCGCACGTCACTCGCCATGAGGCTAGGATTAAGTCTGAACTCTCATGCGATCTATCAAAATTAGGGTCTCATTGTTCAGTGTAGCTTTCGCAACTCCCATGGGATGTTCATCAAACTTAGGGTCTCATTGTTCAGGGTATCTTTCGCAACTCCCATGACCTATCAAGTTAGGATCTCATTGTTCGGGGTACGTTTCCCAACCTATATCAGCCCGAAACACAGCCTAACGATCGGCTTGAGCGCCGAGAGTATGACCAGAGCAGGGTCCTGACGAGAAGCGTGCAAAAGCAGGGTTCCTACTTCTCCAAACACCGTGTCTCCTTGCGTTGTCCTGCTTCGTCGTCATGTTTTGTCTAAGGTTCGTGGAAAATTGCCTTGGTAAGCCATTTTTGCTTCAACGGAAGGCTTCTGATGGCCTAGCGCAAACTCTTCGTGGCAATGCGACTAAGCTTGTCAAAGCCCCCTGCCTTCGACTAACTTTGTCTTGGCATCGTGGCTGCTCGCAGACTTCGTCAAAGGCTGTCCGACGTTCCTCCCTGTGGGCCATTCACCTCGGTTTTGCCTCTAAGTTATCATCTTCTGTTCCATTATTACGAATTTCCCTTGAACCTAAAACGTAGACCCTAAACCATAGTACCTTCAATTTTCTTTTCCATTATTACTAAGTCCCTCTGACCCTCCAAGTAGGGCTTGAGGTTTAGGGTACACTTGAAGGGAGCCGGAACCAGGCTTCGCTTCTCACAAAGCACAAGAAAGCTGGCATAGATCTGCATGAGCGGGTTCATGGGGTTTAGGCTTCAGGCTTCAGAATTTAGCTTTAAACTGTAAACGATACCTAAACCCCGAAAATATGTAAAATACTAGCCCTAAACCCTTAAAAATGGCCATAAAGGCAATTGTTTTACATACTTTGGGGGTCCAGGTAGACCCTAAGTTTTAACAGCCCAAAATACCAAACAGGCCACTAATGTCAAGGTCTTTGGGAAGTGAGAGTCTACGCGCTACAGCGGTTTCAGTTCTTTACACTCCTCCAAACAAATGGGGTTTTCCCAAATTAGGGTTTAGGGTTTAGGGTTGGGGGTCCCCATAATGAGGACTATAATATTTTGGGGTCTATATTGGGGTCCCCTTGTTTTGGGTGGAACCTACACAGAACTTGTAGATGCCGTCCTCTCCTAAGGGAAGTGTTGCTTGCACAGGGTTGGGTGTTTGGGTGTTGACTTGGTCAAGAAGCCACTCTTCCTTACATACCTCGCCACAAGTCGCAGGCTTTGTGGGCTCCGGAAAAGTCACCTGAGCTGTAGTCTAAACCCCTTACACGGGTTAAAAAGGGGAGTACTATAGGGGTTGTCAAGGGGGATTCTAGGATTCTAGGATTTTCGACTATAGCTCACCTGAACTCACATCCATATGCCCCAAGACCACAAGGTACCGGCACAAGCGCGGAAAGGTGCAGGCCACAGAGTGACGGGTTTGGGGCTTCGGATGTTCTGGCTCTCTCCTCCCACAATCACATAGTGTCGAGACCGGCAAATCCTGCATGACCGGAAGGTTTCTGTACCGTCCGAAGTGTAGTATCTTAAGCCCACACAGAAAACCTGTTTTTCAACCGTAGAATCCCTGTCATAAAGGGCTTCAGACTGATTTCCGTGGTTTTCACGTCTGTGTGTCCAGGGTGGTCCGGGCACATGAGATACCAAGCACACAGGAGCCGGAGCGGGAGGAACCTATCCCTAAGGGTCCAAGGACCAAAATAATGGGCCCCAAATACCATCAATATTATAGTATTTGGGCCCTAAAACCTTATGGTTCTTGGACCCTTAGGGTATGTGAAGGCCATTCGGCCCAGAACGTTCCCCAACGCAAGCCCTAAACTGCAGTTGGATACGTGTACCTGCTAGATGTGTGTCCGAAAACAAGTCCAAGCTTTTCTGTTACATACGGGATCTTCAGAATCCTTTTTTGATCATGAAGTATCCCAAGCGACCCAAGCCACCTTCATGTTCAGAAACCCCGTATGACAGCTTCCTACAATTAGAGTAAAGTGTGGGAGGTCCTCGTAATCAGGATGAAGGTATTATGAGGTCTATACTAGGGTCCCACTCTTTAGGGAAACCCTCCATATAGGAGCCTTCTTCGCACCATAGGAGCATACTGTCCGGGTGCTTCTGACCTCACGGGATGAACTGCTGGTAGCTAGCTAGCAGGAGTAGTAGGAGTAGGAGTAGTAGTAGAGGTGGTGGTACTAGTAGTAGTAGTAGTAGTAGTAGTAGTAGCAGCAAGAGCAGCGGCAGCAGCAGCCCCCACTACCAACCATGTTCTCTTGAATGTCGGGGTCGGCGGTGAAGAGCCGAAGCAGAAGAGGGTTGTAATGGCACGAGCCTCGCCCGCTCAGGAAATCAGACGTGCTGCATCTAGTAGTATTTTCTGCAGGTACACGCCCAGAATTGCAGGGGCAGAAGGAAAGTTCTTTCTAAAATGCCACGATAGACATGAGAACCATAAGACTGGCCTGTCATCTAAAGACCGATCCCTCAACATCCCAAAGCTTGAAGCCCTGCAACGTGTAACTGAAAGCATAAGCCCTATAAAGCCTGAATCTGACCATGCGGCCATTAATCCTGAACCCTAAGCCCTAAACCCTATATTACAGCCCGTTATAACGCGGTTAAGGTTTAGGGTTTAGGGTTAGTAGTTCCCTTTTTCTTTTCCATTATCCCCATGTGAGCGCAAGATAAGTTCCTAAAGCCTATAGGCAGATACGCAGCAGTACAGCCTGCTACAGCTCGGGTTATGTGACATATTTAGTGTGCCACAGCATACCTGCCCAGTCTAAACCCCAAACCGCAATATTTTAGTTTCCATGTTCTTTTTCAATTATCCCTATATGATCCCAGTATAGGTTCTGTAATCCCTATATAACCCAATATAGTAGCTTCCATTTTCTCTTCCATTGTTCCTATATAATCCTTATATGATGCTCATATAGATTTTATAACCCTATATAACCCCTAAACCCTAAACCCTAAACCAGGAAGGAATGCTCTGGCACCTGTTATTCCGGTACTGGGGCATCGTTGTACTTGTGTACGCGCAAGCACACGATTCGCATGCAGGCAGGCTTCGTGGTTCGGGATTGAGGGTCACCCTAAACCCTAAACCTCAAACCCTAACTCCCAAACCCCAAACCCCAAACCCTAAACCCTAAAGTTTCAGTCAACTTGGGAGAGAAAACTCGGCCATACTGATGTCGTTGAGGGCAACTGCCAGACGGTTGATGAGGGAAATCCTGCCTGACCCTATATGGCCCTGAGCACCTTGCAAGGGTTTAGGGTTTAGGGGGACATAACAGTATGTGACTAGATTGAGCTCATGTAAGTTTTTGAGTATGAACAAGTGACAGTCTTAAGCCATGCCTGCCATGAGTGCTCCTCAACGACGCTTCTGCCCCGTACAGCCTCAAATGTTGTGGGTAATGTTGGTTGTGTTGAGGCTTTTGCGAAAATGTGTCCAAGACCAATGCTGTGTTTGGGAAGAGAGCTCCAATCCCTATACCCTACATTTCCTACACATCCATATGTAGAGCCTGGCCACAATTTATGAACCGTATATACACCCTACATAGGGGTCTGATCTAGAGGCTTCAATATTGCAAATTTACCTTTAAGAACCTCAAGCCGAAGGTTAAGGGCACCAGGTTTAGGGCTAAAGCCTTGGTGTCCAACTTCAGTTGCTTGTTCAGCTGCCAAAAGCGGGGGAAACCCAAGATTTCAGACAACCCAATAAAAATCCACACATCAGATCCCCTAGAGTCATTTGGGGAGCTTTACAGGGATGATCTACTGGTTATCAAGGGTTTGTAAGACGATCTAGGTTTGTGGATCCTCCCTTGGGTCGGAGAAGGCACAGAATGTTGCTATCCTCCATACCCCGCGGACCCATGGCAAAACAACTTGATTTGCTCAAGCTGCTAGCAGACCCTAAACCCTAAAACCGAAACCCTAAACCCTATGCCCAAAACCCCAAAGCTAAACGCTGGAACTTGAACACTTGTACCTTCGGGCTTGACCTACTGGTGCTTCAGCGGGAGTGAAGCAGTGGGCCCTTACAATGGTCCCTATGGGTTTAGGGTGTAGGATTTAGAGTTTCGGGGCTTAGGGTTTGTAGTGTCCTTATGTAAAGGAATGTATCCCATACGATCGGAGCCACCTCCCCTCCTGCATGTTTATCCCCGGCCAGATACATTACCAGCTCGATGCATGCCTAAAGCGCAAACCTTAAAAGAGCTACGGACTAAATTAGGTTGGGGGACCTATAGGGGACTATATGGGGTGTTGGGGGGGACCTATCAAGGGATCTGCCACAAATTCAGTCCAGTTCTCATATGAAACCCTAAATCCTAAGCCCTAAACTCTATGACTCTAAATCACGAATTGTGAAGCACTGCCGACCCCAAACCCTAGATCCTAACACGTAAACCCTGAACCACCGCAGGCTCTTCAACCTGGCTGTTCCTCTTTGCAGCCTCAATGTTGACCCTGACCTGAAGTGTGATGAAACTGTACATGGATCCCTCAAATAAGGTTTCAGGGCTACGCATAGAGTTTAGGGGTTAGGGTGGCTCCAACATGTAGGATAACTTCCTTTAAATGAGGCAGGGTTCAGGTCATATCTGCTCATATTCGAGAGGTCTAGGTAGTGTTGGAATTAGGTGTAGGTCCAAGCAAGCACGGAAGCCCACAAAAGGAGCCCACAAAGACCAACGTCTGTTGAAAGCGGCAATGTGGACTTCCGTGCTTGTTTGGGGGACAGTACCCTCTAGGGGCTAGGGTTCAGGGTCTTAAGGAACTTAAGGTGAGGCTCCCTGGTGTGGTTATATAGCGGAATGCGGAACAAGAGGATTTCGTCGCAATGGCGACTCAGCAACCTGGTTTTTGATTGAAGGCAGTATTGGGGCGGCAAACAAGGCCCTTGCAATCGAAGCCCCATAATGTAGACCCCTGACTAATAAACCCCCTTCCCCTTAATAGGGATTATTATAGGGGTGCTAATATTAAAGCCCTTAAAAGGAGGGGGTTTATGAATCATGGGTCTACATTAGCTTATAAGAGGTGCCGGTAGCAAAGATGTCATATGTTTTCTGAACCCTAAACCCTAAACCCTAAACCCTACGAATGCTCCAACTTATGGGAGCCTAGACCATCTGGGCAGCATTGACGCAATTTACTGGGTTGCTGTTAAGGAACTTAAATTAAGGGATTATCCCCCTATAATGGAGAATCAAATGGAAAAGAAAATGGAACATGAAATGGAAACTGAGGAAATATAGGGATTTAAGGAACTTAAGTTAAAGTTACTATATTGGGGAAACCCTATGATTTACTATATATACCCATTATGGTAACTTAATTTAAGTTCCTTAACAGCAACCCAGTTTAAGGGTTCTCGAAGGTCGACCAACGCCCAGAGAGGAGAAGAAACAAAACCCATTGACGGTAATGTAGAAGACTGAAAGATTACGACCGTTACCACGCTCTCATCATAGTTTGCAGTATAGTACCACCCCTCCCAATATGAATAAACCGCCGTGAGGACTAATCTGAACGGAGGCTTTAAAGGGAAAGACAATTGTTCAAAGGACCGGTTAGGTGGCTGTTCATTATGAGTCAGGGGGGTTCTGAATTCATTCGGGGAGTTGTGTTCACAAACAGCAAGGAATTCAGGATCTCGTTTATTTCCTCATATTTTACGGTTTTTGGTGTGTCTTTCATGGAAAGATTTGATGCCAAATTATATTCCGGAATCTAGCTGGGTTTGTTGTTGTGTTGTTTGGTGTGTTGTAAGGTTTTTGTACAAGGGCAAATCTCCCTTGGAGATTGTATGAAGGAATCGTAGGGGTTCTGAACGGTTCTTAACTTGAAATGGGGGCTGTATGTTCTAGATTTCGATTTGCTTTACAGCCTTGCAAACCAAGTTGTACAGGACATGTCGTTAACCTACGCACTATGTTTTCTCTTGATGTTCATTTCCTCTGTATTTTTTTGACAAGAACTGAGAGAGAATCGCCATTGGAATTAGGGGAGTGCGATGATTTGATGAAATGAATATTTTACCAGGAAGCACTCCATTGGTTGTGAATAGTCCCGGCGGTTTTTATTTGGGCGGACGTGCTGGGGGGAAGGGACTACACCAAAACGCATCAACCCTATTCTGAGTATCTAGGCCTGACATTTGACGCCCTAAACTTGAAAACAGTTGAGTGAGTGGATTGGCCTACCCTAAACCCTAAATGGGGTGAGCTACTGGCTCCTTGCGGCGCTTCCTTACGCGTCCTACCTTTACTCTTCTACCCTCGCTGCCCCAAATGCTTCCAAGTGCCTATGTAAGGGATCCATGCAGAGGAAATTGGCCGAAACACTCCTCCCTTCATCAATATGGACACCCTCCCCCCACCACCACTGACATTAAACAAACCCTAAACCCCAAACCCTAAACCCTAAACCCTAAACCGTGTGTCATTTCATGTATGAAGACTCTCAAAGGAGGCGAAGTTTGGTCTTAGATGTCAGTATGTGGGATGAGTTGCTAACTACCAGGGTTTGGGGTTTAGGGTTTAGGGTAATGTAGGGGTCCTTGGACCCTTTAGGCTATATTGCCGTGGAATCTACCCTAGTTTGTCGAAATACCGAACTTTACGGCGAGTAGCTTCTGCATACGACATTGGGTCTTAGGAAATTGCAGGAGGGAAGTTACCATGCAGGGACCGTATATAAGCTTATATCATCTTAGATAACTCCGTATGTCTTCTATACACCTTCATATACACCCCTTATATAAACTCCCCACAGTGGATCGAATTGGAAACTCCCCTTCTTTGCTTGGTCCTAATTGGGCACCCTCAAAATGAGTGAGGGCGTACTTAAAAGTCGAAGTAATGCTTCATCCCAGCGCCACACAGACCTTAAATTCTCAAAGCCTTAAACTTTAACTTCTCAAAAACCCTAAGCCCTAAACCCTAAACCCTGAATCTCAACTCAGGATCTATTGGCTTGCAGCCTCGCAGTTGTGGATCAATGCAAAGAGCCGACTGTGCATGAACGATTTTGGACCTTGCGGTTTAAGGTCAGAGTGAGATGTTTCGGTTTCCGAGGCTTAGGGGTTTTAGGGCTTAGAGGTAGCGTTTAAGGCTTATGGGGTGTAGGGTCTAGGGCTAAGGGGGATTTAGCTATTCATTTAGGCTTCGGTGCTGGAAGCCTCAGGATGTGCGGGGTTTTTCAGTAAAGCAAGAGGACTTGGGGCTTTTGGTTGCGGTATTTCGGAGTTGGCTCCGTGGTTTGTGTTAAGATGGCACTTCAGGATTTCAGGGAATAGGGTTTAGGGCTTAGGATTTGAGTGAGTAGTCATGCTGCTCTCAATCAGCTCAAAGAGCGGTTGACGTGGCGGAGCCCAGCAGATGCAGAGCGTGAGAGGCCAAAAAGAAAAGCTTCGAGGGCTTGGGGGAAATGACATGTGGGATGTTGGCAAAATTATGGTCCCTTTTTGGGTCCCTATTATACTACGGCACCTAAAATTTAGGGTACCCAAAAGGGACCATAGTTTTGACATCCCCCCATGCGCGTTTTCATCATTGGGTCCAATGTTCCAACAGCTGACCCACCCCAGCCAGAAACACCAAAAACAGCAATTCATGAACCCTAACCCTAAACCCTAAACTCTAAATAGCATGTTCCATTTTATCTTTCATTATCCCAATATTACCTTTATGACCCCAACATACAACCCTCAACCCTGAATAGTAGTTTCCAAATTACTTTCCATTCTCCCAATATTTCTCATTACAACCCTAAATCCTAAACTCTAAATACTATGGTTCATTTTATCTTCCATTATCCCATCATTTCCCCTTTAGAACCCCAACATACAGCAAGCTCATTTGGCGCAGGAGGGCTTCGTGTCGAAATGTTCCCCGTGTCCAACATGACTCAACAAAGTTGTTTTTATAGTCATGCCCTAAAAGGACCCAAGTAATAGGGTTCTAGGGCCCAAATACAACAACATTGATGGTATTTGGGCCCTAAAGCCCTGTTATTTGGGACCTTGGACCCTTAGGGATATGCAAACGTGACAGAGGTACGACCTCGTTGATTTGGCTGCTGCATGTGGTTGCGGCAGTAGTATTCCAGACTCAAGACCCTACAGCGTAGGTCTTGGGGTAGAATTCGAAACCCTAAACCCCAAACCCAAAACCTGGTAGGCATGAAGGGTCACAAAAAAACCTTAAGGAACCAAGTATACAAATAATACCAACAATGGAGAATCACATGGAAAAGAAAATGGACAATGAAATGGAAGCTGGGGTTATACAGGGGCTATGTAGGGATCTAAGTATACAAATAATACCAACATTGGGCCCCAAAGTCTGTAAATAGTACCTGCATTGGTCTATTTGGATCCCTACTTGGAGAGTTAGGGGGAGTTACTACGTAGGTGAATAATGGCGATAACTAGGGCTACTAAATTGGTTATAGGGGTTATTAACGCTTCTAACTAAGTCCCCCATGACCCTCCAAGTATTGAAAGCGGAAGACCAGATGGCTCCTTGAGGGTTTAGGGTTTGGGGACAATTGGTCGTTGCAGACTTTTCAGGTTCCAGGTGGTTGCGGGAAGGTACGTCCGTCATCTTTCATGATTCGTGCCATGTTTTTCCATGACAAAGTCGTGCAGGACGTCTAGAAGACCATCCCTTGAAGTTGGAAAGCTCTGAAGCGCAACCCTAAACCCTAAACCCTAAGCCCTACATAATTAAGTGCTACTCGGCAACTTGGAAGAAACTATGGGAGGTTGCCTTCCCTCATTGCAAAACATACGTCTGCTATAGGCCACTTCAATTGATCAAGTATGTATATATGAGGGTCTTGTTACGTTCTGATATTGAGCCTCAACTCTAAACCTAAAACCCTATTTCCATATTCCATCTACTTAAGAGGACTAT
>CAJNIZ010000497.1:10660-31782 GCA_905231905.1 Symbiodinium pilosum | reverse complement strand
CTGCCATATCCCAGGCGTTCCACTTAAACCTCTTCAGGGAGAACGGTCCAATGACAATAGAACATATCGTTAATATAGTTTCTGAGCAGGTTAAAGCCTCCAATCCCCCTGCCGAACTTGCAACTAGGCCCCCTAAATCCCTTGGACCGTTCGGTACACGCCAGATTTGCTTAAGCCCCTGCGTCAGGCGCTTCTTGAACTTTGCGCAAGATGGCATGGTCCAGCTAGGATCATGGCGAGGGTCCAGGCACCGTCTAAGAGTCTAAGCAGCCCTTGTTCTCTGCGGATGAAGTTAGACAGGCTCAGCAAGCTGTGTTCTCTTGCCTGGGTATTGCTGAACCATCTTCCTGAGCGCTTTGGAAGCAGTTGCCTTTCATGTCGCTGACCGGGGCACTCACTTGTTTAAAGCCCTTAAACAAGGTGTGCCTACAGTCTACCAAAATGATATCCCGGAATCCTTTACATTCTGGCGTAATCTTCTTGAGAGCCCAGAGGATATCCCTCTGTCTATTCATCTTCTAAATTGGCGTTCAGCAAATGTTGACACTGCGGTCACTAGAGCTTTGCTACAGGCAGAACTAGATCAGGGCTTTTGCTTCAAGTATGAAGGCCCGTCGGCAGATGCTAAGCAAGCATGGCCTCTTGGCCTAGCCGTGGGCAAGCTTGGTGTGGTGCGAGCCCCAGGACGCAGCGAGCGCATGGTTCTTGATAAGACTATCTGCAGCGCCAATGCCAACTGCCATGTGCCTGAGAGACAGTGCATACCTCCCGCCCAGGATGTCAAGCGTTCTTTTCCTCTGCGTGGGTCAGGGGAGATGCAATCAGCCCTTAGCCTGGACACCAAATCTGCTCACAAGCGGGTGGTTGTGCCTGACTCAGAAGTTGGCCTTCTAGGCTTCACGTTTCATGATGCGCTCTACGTTTATCGTGTCGCACCTTCTGGTGCAGTCTTCGCCCAATACTGTAATACTGGTGGGGGAGACTGGGGTCATGCATTCTCAGGCTGTTGCATACCCTTATTTAGAGTTCGCGCACAGGTCATCTCTTTTTGTTGATGATTATCTCTTTAGTATGCTGGCACGGCTGATGCCGCTGATGGGCTCAGTCATTTGCTTGTTTATGCAAAGCTTCAACATTCCCTTGTCTTGGAAGAAACTTCAGCTTGGCGTTTCGGTTCAATGGCTGGGATGGTGCTTTGACTTTGCAGCAAGCGCAATTGCCCCGGCAACCACCAACAGGCAAAAATTACTAACTAATAGGCATGGTGCAGTCGTTGCGTGCGAATCCTCGACGCAAGGAAAGATTTCGAGAGGTTTGTGCGACTAGCATTATGGGCATGCAATGTGTGTACTTTCTACCATGATATGCACACTCCCCGCATCACTCTTGCATATATGCGGATCGGGGTTAGTGGCTATCTAGCAGCCTCACCGAGCTGTGCAGAGTATTCTCTGTTGAAACTTCGGGGTGACCCACTTTGCGTACGCCTGAGTTTCTGGACGGCCGCCCAGACCTCACAGTCGAAGAATACCAGCATGTTCAGAGGAAAGCAAAGAGCTCCTTGTTAGGGCGTGCGTGTGCATTTCAGTTTCCCACTGCGCAGGGGCTCATTGCCGCCTTGAGCAACCTAGCGGTGCTATGAGAATCATGCGCGCAAATATGGTTCCATGAAGGGAGTTGCGTTTTGGCCTTGGCTCCTGCTTGCCTTTATGATCGCGATTGGGCAAAGACGTGGTTGTTCGCGTCTAGCTTTCAAAGCCTTGACTGCTTAGCTGGCACTTGCCCTCATGGGCGGAATGCTCACCCTGTGCAACAAGGCAAGGACGGCTTTCCAGCAGGAAAACCGCCGCGTACCCACCAGCGTTGGCAAAAGCGTTTGCATCTTGCGTCAGAAACCTGCTGGATGCTGGGGGCTCTGATCAAGACTCTGATCTAGACATCGCATCTTGTCAGGAAAAATTCCTCACACAGACATGGCTGCTCCTCCTTGGGGCAAGCACGATTGTGCGGGCAAAAACTCTCAGGGCGACTGGAGTATCCCTGTAACAACCTTTAGGGCAATATCTGTCCATTGATCTTGTGTTCATAGGCCAACCCCCAGGGACAAACATTCCTCTTGGAAGTCGCCTGGTAGCTGTACGGGGTCAAAACCTCAAACCACGTGATGATCTGGTTAAAGACTGTGGCTTCGCATTTCGAACCATGCCAGCTCTAAACGCAAACTCTCGCAGGAATCGTGTCGCGTGCTCGAGATTTTCGAGCATTGGTTGTTGCGCTTAAACCAGTTGGTCTCTATGCGTCCTCCCCAGCAGACAACACTTGAAGCGTTTGCAGATGCAAGGGCCTCAGGCGCAACGTGCAGTATTGGACTATGTGCGGCGCCCATCTTTGGGCCAGGTCTGGTTTTCAGAAACATTCCGTCACACTGAGTTTTTACGTTTGGGAATCCCTGTTCAGCGTCAGATGCAAAGGGACATAGCGTCAGCGTCATATGAAGCCCTAGCCCAAGCAGGGTTGATACTTGCCGTTTTCCAATTGTGTCCATGCGCTCGCGTTCCCATCCGCTTATGCTCAGGCTGTGATAATACAGGGGCCGAGGCGGGCATCAATAACGCCTTCACAACTACACGCCCGCTAGCCTTCTTCTTGGAGTGCATAGCACTTCTTCTAGCTATGCGCAAGACTTTTCTTAATGTTAGCCACGTTCCAGGCGAACTGAGTCAGAAAAGTGATGCACTCAGCCGTCCTGCAGAGCGATCTCACCCTGCAGATTGCTTGCCCAATGAGCAGCTGCGCATCTCCTTGAGTGATTTGTGGAAGCTGACACCCCTGCGTTCGCATTGCACCTAGCACAAGCCGTGTTTCCTGGCCAATTCGAGCCAATGGAGTGCCATGATCAAACCTCGCATGTCATTTGGGCCTCTGGGGCGTAGGTTTGATGGTAGGCTTCGTTGGGGCATTCATTGCCACTATCAAGCTTGTACTTGCTTTGCATTGCATCCTGCGTCTCAAGCCATTGCGTGCTTTATCTGGCACTCCAGTTAAAAGTGTGTGACCGCTGATTGTATGGAATAAGTATCTATGTACTGTCTTTGCGTTATATTTGGCTGGAAAATTGCATACTCAATATATTTTTTCCGTCGCTGCGCAATTTAAATTGGATAGACCCTTTAAAGTACCCAGCCTCTCTTCTTTCCTCTCTGCCCTCACGCAGCCCGAACCTCAGCTTAGGTTCCCTGAACGCAACCCTCACGTGGAGGGGGATCTAGGGGAAACGCCGCAGCCTCCCGGGGTTGCTCTGAGTCACCAAAGTGGGGGCGAGGGGTTGGCCAGAGAAGCTTGAAACCTTCCTGCTTCCAAGCCCTCTGAAATCTACATTCAGAGCAACCCAAGGAAAAAGGAGATGCTTTTGCGCTTGTTGTGGTAGGTTTTGGACAGGAGCAGTGCAACCACGCAGAACTTCAGCGCTGCGTGTTACAACCCAACGCGTGCCAATTGAAGATGCTGGATCCACATGTCCTCCAACCTGGCTTGCAGTTGCTGCGTCGAAAGTTTGCTCCGAGTTACTTTCTGGCTATTTGCCCCAGCGTGTCCCACAAATACTCTGGAGGAACAAGGTCGAACAAAAGCCAGGGAACCCGCGCACAGTGCTTGCATGGATTACCGCACACAAGAGCAAACAAGATGGTAGTTGACAACCCACGCTCTTTGCCGCCACTTCTCTGCCCAGGCTATCGGGTGCATGACCGACTTTGCAATGCCAATTCAGATACTTTCAAGCGGACGTTCTTGATCAGCTTGGTTGGTTTTCCGACAAGTGAATAGATTTCATAAAGCGTCTGCAAAACATTCAGCTTACCACAACTGTCATTTTCGGTTGGTTGCAATGCTTACGCTCTCGGCAGGACGTTTCTAGACTTCCTGTGGCAGTATCGGTGGTACATGTCGGTCGTAAAACCAACCGGTTTTTTTTTCTCAATTGAAAGCGTTCTTATGGGAAACTACGCGATTGTCATCTGTCCGTTTTCGGGAAGGGCCATGACTGAGCCCAAGAAGCCAAGCCCAAGCTAATGTGGGCAAAGTTTCCGTCTCATTTCCCATTTAGATCATGGGAAAAATGTGTCTGCCTGCTGCCGGCAAGTGCATTGAATTTTGTAGGCATTTTTTTTTTGGCTTTGACGGGTGGAACGTGATCCGAAACGCAAGCGCAAACGATGACTATGACTACCAATTTCGACATTATTGTTGTATTTTAATTTATGCATCGCAACAAGTTGAACCAAAAGGAAAATTTACCAAACCATGCCTGGTTAATTGACACTTCCCGGGCCGACATTCACAAACATTCAAGGGCCTCTACAAATTTCAGACACGCGTGCAACGCAACTGTTGGCCCGCAGCTTCAAGTTGGAAGCAAGAGCCTGCAAAACAATGCTGCGCGCAATTGAAACGACCGTACACCAGTTGCAACATGAAAACGCTCAAATCCAGCAGTGTAGTTTGTGAAGCCACAAAGATCCCATCTCTTGTGCTAGTTTGCTTGATTTCTTACGAAATTCTTACGGGGATTCAAGATTGTGGTCAATTTGAGAATGATCTCGTGAGAATGCCACAAAGTGTTTAATCTACCGTTAAGAAGTGCAACCATGAAATTTTGAGAAAAGTATGGCAAACTGAACCCACGTTGTGTGCAAACGAAGCGTTCATTTCCATGTTGGAGAAGTATTTGTCATTTCAATGGTTACAATTTTTTGAAGTCACGTTACTTGTGCGAGGTCTGGCGCGTTGGTGTTGATGTGAAGCTTCGCATGCAAATTTGCAGGCTTGAATGCATGGGTTGTGTTGTCGTCCCGACCTACAAATTTAAATGTATACTGGAGTGACAGGCGCTAGCCATCTCTAGCCATCTCGGTGATTTTCATGTTTCAAAAGCAGATGCGCATTGGAAAAACACCCTCTATGCCCAATCGTCATGTAACAAGTTAAATTGTTTGTCATGCCAACGTAGCCCCTCTTGGCAATGTCAACTGTGAGGCACTATGTCAAAATGCACTGTTGTTTGGAGATTGTTCGTGCTGGCAATCATATTATGGCAGGCTTGACCATGGAGAGCTGGACGGGCAGCGGCGTTGGTCTGTCCCAGCCTCAGCATTTGTGCCACTCAAGTTTGCAGCGTTGAGCCGCTGATCCCCGAGGCTGGCGGAGTGTTTCGGAATACATGGCAGAAAATGAACGCTTTCTCCTTACCTGGTTTTGGTTGTGTCAGTGGAAATCTGACCGGGCCAACATCTCCAAAAAAAAGTCTCGGACTTTCGAGGATGCCATGGTTTTGGCATGTCGGGAAATTGAGAAATGGACAATGTTTTGGATGCACGTCCCCTTGGTGCAGAATGACTTCTTGTTTTGTTGGCACGCATTCGCGGTGCACGGGTTCGATTCTCGAGACTATGCTGAGGATTGGGGTGATGATTTCGAGCGTCGCCATTTCGATGGCAACTTTGTGGGCAGTGTGGCCTGGCCCTGAGCAACACGGGACAGTTTGTTCCATGCTGCAGACTCTCCATTCAGGATTTTCAATCCAAAAAATGTAGTTATGTAGGCCATTGTTCAGGTTGGTGCCCCGATGCGGGCGGGACAGGCCATAAATGACTGGGGTTGGCTGCTGAGTGCTTCATGAAGCAACTTGATGTTGCTTGGGTGATGCATCTACTGAAATCGATCGGTGAATCGCGCTGTGTGGCTCATGCGACAGTTGCGTTCACAGGATGTGACGTGCAGAATTTGATTGAATTTGTCCAGTAGGCTGCAAGTCACATGGCAACGAAGTGCGACATTTGTCGTAGTGTCCACTTCAAGACTGCAAGTGTAAACCATAGCCGGTCATGACTTGCAACAGGGTTCTGGTCCAGTTTTATGTAGCCGGCAATGGCCAAAAATGCCTTCGGCCTCGGTCACGAATGCTCGCTTGACAGTGCGGCCGCAGCAACTTTGTTTAAAAAGCCCTTGCCAAAATATTGCCAGACTATCCGAAAAACGCGATTTTGACGAGAATGGAGTGTAAGAGGCCACACGCGCATGCAGAAAGCAAAGCCCAGGAGAGTTATTGGCTCGAGAAGAAAGCCAAAGCAGCGAAAGCAAAGGAGAAGAAGACCTTGAAGCCCAAGGCCCTGCAGCCACCAAAGTTGCTCAGAGTTGCTTTTAGCCTGTAAGCCTACTGCGGGCGCCACATGAATTTGATGTTCACCGCCGCAGGCATTTGATGTTTGAATGCGTTGATCGCATGTTGTCGTTCCACGCAGAATACGGACACCTCTGGACTCCTTAGACTCGGACTGTCCCGTCCGCCCCTTGTTAGAGACCGTGACCATAGATGTTGATGTATGGCTGAAGGTGTTTCTGTAGCTTCTGAACAGGGATAAAGGTTGAGGCGGAGTTTTTCGGCTACAGCAATGCAGCAAGCGGAGAAGCGTCACTTAAGTAATCTGTCGACGGACCTCTAGTAGTTGTACGAGATCAAGCGCATGAGGCAGGTTTGTAAGCTGTTGAGCATCATGGCTGCACTGGCACTCTGGGATGACCTGCGGCATGGCTTGAAGTGCTACACTGGCCCGCGAAATCGAGTAGCATGCTCCTTGGCTCGTGCTGCGGCTCCAACCCCGCAAACGCAGTTTCCAGTGACCATGACGCATGGTCTAGTGGACATTGGAGCAAATTTGTTAGATCCTATGTTCAAAGGAGTTTACCGAGAGAAAAGCCGACACCCAGCTGACCTTTCCGCTGTTCTCTTCCGTGCCCGCCAGGCTGGCGTCACCAGGATCATGGTCACAGCAGGTAGTCTGCAGGAAAGTCGGGATGTACTTCAGCTCTGCCAGCAAAGTTTAAGTGAAGGGGATTGGCCGCAGCTTTGTTGCACGGTGGGAGTACATCCAACACGATGCTCCGAGTTCGATGAGTCGGGGAGTCCTGCCAAACACATGCATGAACTCCGTGACGCTGCACTGTCCGCAGGTTCGTTCTTGTGTGCCATCGGTGAGTGTGGACTGGACTATGATCGTTTGGAGTTCTGTCCTCGTGAGGTGCAGAAGGAATACTTCGAGAAACAGCTGAAAGAGCTGGCGATTCCGATGAGGAAACCACTATTCCTGCATTGTCGCACCAGTGAAGCTGCTGAGGATTTGCTTGCTCTTCTGAGAAAACATCAAAAGGATCTCCCTCAAAACCCGGGTGTGGTTCACAGCTTTGATGGCAGCTACGAAGATGCCGCCAAGTTCATATCCCTGGGTTTTTTCATCGGTTTAAACGGCTGCTCCCTGAAGACGGAAGAGAACTTGGCCATGGTGAGATCCCTGCCTGATGATTGCATCCTTCTGGAGACTGATGCCCCCTGGTGTGGCATAAAAGCATCCCATGCTGGTCATGATTTTGTACGAAGTACATGGGATGAAGTGAAAAAGCCTGAGCGTTGGGAAGAAGGCAAGTGTGTCAAAGACAGATGCGAGCCATGTCAGATGAGACAGGTTTTGGAGGTTGTTGCTGGCTGTCGCAGCATGTCGCCGGAAGCCTTGGCCAAAGTCGTTTTACAGAACTCTAACAAGTTCATGGGGACTACGGCTTCATAGTTAAGGCATTGGCACCAATAACTTCACCCGTCACCCTGGCAGTGCTTCTGTTACAAAAAATGCGGTGGAGCTCCGAAATGATTCATGCTGGATTGCACACTTTGATATAAGTCGATTACAGTGAATGCTGTAGGTCGCAAAATCGCATTCTGGACTTCCCCTTCCAGCAGAGCGTGGTAGCCCAAGACTGGAAAGCAACACAAGAGCATTTCAATTCCGCTGCACTGCAATCTGGTGTTTTGTGAACTGTGTGTGGAGGAAATGCGCTGACAACAAGTCGGACGCCTGAGAAGGAAATAGATGAGGCGCACATTGCTTGCCATCACTGGATAATCCATGTAGCAGGTTGACCACAACCATGGTGCTTTGGAAGGCAGAGCAGGAATTGCTTGGCTGGGGCAAAGTTCCTCCAGCACAGCCAGCAAGTTGTCCGAAACCTCCTATGCGGCAAACTCAGCGCAGCTGGCCTGCTGGCTTTTGTGTCTGTCTGAGAACCTGCATTTCTGCATCCCAAGATCACGAGGTCTTCCCGGACAGGTATTACCAGGCTTTACTTTCCTCGCAGACTTTTAAGGGCTGTTGCTTTCTGAAACCATCTGCTTGTGAAAGGCGGAAGCATGTGAACGAGGTTGATGAGTCAAAGTGGAAGCAACCTGAAAGGAGCTCTAGTGGAAACCAACACGGTGTTTTGTTGGAACCAGTTTTCCTGTGCCTTTCACCATGCCAATGCTGGGTTGCCTACGCCCCAAAACAAGTGGCTGTCGAGCCCTCAGCCTTCAACATCCACAAAGCTATGGCCGTCGCGCCATACCCTTCAGAAGTTAATTAAGGTAGTCTGCCCTGAAACTTGAAACGAATGATGTGTTCCCCCTAAACTGGCAATGGAGCAAGGGTATAGTCCTAAGATAGCGCACAAGTTGACTAAAGAGGAGTTAGAGAGCTGGCAGGGTATTGCAGGGTCTCTACAAGCCCAAGTGAGTCCTCAAGTCAACCCTTGGTCCATGATGATAGGTTGGATGAGGCTGCACTCCGAACTTTCTGTAAGTTGGAACTAAGCCAGAAGCAATACCTTTGCCTTGTATGGGAGGCTGTCATTCCGGGCTGCAAGCTGTGCAGAGTGCAGAGCAATATTTGTGATATTTGGATGGCATTGCTCTTGTTGGAGGAGCGACGATGTCGGTGTCTTCCTTGCAGCCCAAGAACAATTAATCCAGCAGCGATGGGCTGTTCACAGTGCCAAGCTGATTCACGCAGCTGGTGGACAAACAGCATCGACGATGGTCTCACGCGACAGTGCCGGCTGCGAAGAGGCCCTGGGGCCAGTTCTAATCGCAGGTTTCGAAGTGGAGCAGCAGCAACATGCTAGGACGTGAACTTAATGGACGAGAATGCTGCTCGCCAGCGATCGTCTCGGGCAGTGCGTCGTGCCTCAGAACCGTCTCGTTCTGCATGGGAGCGCACCTCTGCGACTCGATCCAAACTATGTACATGGCTTCTTTTCTGCTCTAGTGCCCTTTTAGTATATGTGCTTTACGTCGCTGAGGAATTGACCTTGACCTTGACTGCAGATTTTGTGGATGAGCTTGCAAGAGGATACTCCCAGCCTTGGTTTCAAGCTTTGGTTCGGCGTTGTGCCGATGAGTACTGCCACGATCATCAGCAGCTGCTCGAGCAGCTTCATGAAATCGCGTTTGAGGCGGGAGGATCCGAGAAGAATGGATGTCGGAAACTGTTCTGAGAGATCTTTGACAGGTTCAAAAGCCAGTCTTGGAGAACTGGGGTTTCGAAGGAAATGACCAAGGCGATCTTCTGGCGGATACGTGTACTCCCTCCCAATACTGATTCCTGGGGAAGTGCCCTGAGGTCTTTTTGACATGACGTCAATCCTCAAGGAGCACTCAACTCACGGTCCGTCTTGGTTGCAAGAGAAAATATCCTCATGCCTGAAGTTGTCCCTGGGAATGAACTGAATGAAAGCAGGTGGCAGGCTTCAGACGGCTAGGATTGTTCAGCAAAGCTGGGTGCTCAGGCTATTTCCACACCGCGAAGCACTTCTTGTCCAACCCGCGCTGGCTGCAAAAAAGACTGGTTCTGGCTCCGTCGTTGAGAGCATGAAGTACCCTGGGGAGTGGGTTGTTCAGTTCGATTGCGTCGCAGAAAACATGCATGAGTAAAACTTGTGTCAGTAGTCCTGATTCAGGTGATGATTTTGAACGCCGCCACTTTGAGGGTGACTTTCTGGGTGCAGTTGCTTGGTTCTTGGTCCCCTGAGCGCGGGCAAACGCAAGTTGCTTGTGGGCATGACCCAGGCGCGGGCACCAGTTGCTGCTGGTGAGGCCCAGAGTCTGAACCGCTTGAGATATTGGAGCGATTGCCTTCGCTGGTGGCCTCATGCTCGGAGGTGCTATCCGAGGCCATCGGTCAGTTGGCCAGACACCCAGCCAAAGATCTTCAGCATGCGTGATGGGCTGCAAATAAGGGAACAGGCGGTAGGCATCCTTTGTAGTGTTCGTAGTTGATTCCAGAGTCCAAAACATGCAGGTCCAAGGCCAAGGCAGAAACCAATTGCGACAGCAGGTAGACGGGAGCGGCAGGCGACCACCAGGAACAGTGCAGATCCCTGAAGATAAGCCAACCCTGCTCAGAGTGGGCTAGCCAGAGGATAGGCCCCAGGGGCTGGTTTGGATGGAACTGAGCCTTGTGTCTTGGTGGTACGTTTTGTGCATCCCAGCAACAGGAGCCCAAAGAGGGATGTTCCATTCAAAGCCCGTACTGAGGTGACTTGTGTCCCTCTGCAGTTTGTTGAATTGCTGTTTCATTGCGCGAGGTTAACAGTTTGGGTGGGGCATCCAAGGCAAAGCTATGGTCTGAGGCTTTTGGAACGGATATTCGGCCTAGGTTCAGATCCTCCAGACGCAGACATGCAACCACAATGAAATTGCAAGCATGATCTTGCTCTTTCCCAGCCCGGTCAACTACCATGCCAGCTTGGACTGACTTCATGTCTGGAAGGGTGCCCAGAGCCATGATTTTGGGGTCAGCTCTTCATTTTCTCAATGTTCATCCAAATTGATGGTTGTTGAGACTTCAGGTTTGGCCTCAAGTGTATATGATGTCTATAAAAAAACCTCCTCCTTTAACTTCTCTGCTGCAGCGCTGCTTACTGCGGCTGCCAAGTTTGCTGCACGCGTGACGCTGTGTAGGTCGATGGATCATTAGATCTCCCTGCTGATTCGGTGGAGCCCTGGACCGCTGCAGGCTGTGCACTCGTTTGCCAATTAGAGTGAAGCAGCTTATTGGGGATTAATTGGAAATCCTGTGTTGTTTGGATTTCTTCGTCTATTTCATCTTGCTGCCGGGCCCAGAAGCAATGCACAGGCGAAGCATCTGTGTATAAGAGGGCATTGTTCCAGGTCAGCATGCTCATTTGACGGATGGATGCGGATGGTACGGAGTAGGCGTCCTCCTAACTCGGTTGGGTAGGTGACACTTGAACGTGGCATGTTTTACTTTGTCCTGCATGTTTGAGTATCTCGTTGCCACGCTTGCGGAACATGACAATTGAATTCTGTAGCTGCCAAAATGTTTACATGGCTTTCGCGAGCACCCGCTCACCACACATGGAAGACTGCACGCATACAGCCATGTTGCACGAAGGCTATCTATTCGCATGCTCAAACGAGCAACCAAGTTGCACGTACGCAAGCAACGCAACCAATAGCATAGCAGTTTGTTCGGGAGGCTATATGCTGAAGCTTGGCACATGCATGTCTAAGAGCCGCGGTTGTGAATGCGTTTATGCCAGGCGTCTTGGGCTTCGACCCAGAAACCGCGCTGGGACCGTTCGACCCCGCAGTGGGTGTCGCACAGGCGTTATCGGGCGATGCACAGTATTCATGTGCTTGGATTCGCTGCTAATGTGAACTGTAGTCTGCAGACAAGAAGCATGTGAAGTCAAACATGTTCTCCATCCCATTTTTTAAATGCAGTTTCGACCTTACTTTTTCAAGGCCTTTCAATTAGCCACGAAAGACCTGGCAATCAAGATCGTTTCTTGTGTTCGTGAGACTTTGCTACATGAATTCTGGATAAGACCTTTTTAAAGCAATCATGTTTATGAAATCGGATAATTTCTTTAGTACATTTTGCTGTAGACTCTTCAATACAGATTTCTGCCAAATTTCTTTATCAGTGCAGAAAAATGGAAATGAAGAGGAAATTTTAACTAAGTTCCCTCGCTATTTCCCATTCGTTCTAGATTTTTCATGTAAGTTACCCTAGAAACTAAAGATATCTCTGATTGAACTATTCCTCCACATGGTTTTGTGTGAATTGAAGTACTGGGAAACCATGCAAGTAAAGGATTTCCTCAACTCTGATTGCATTTCCAATGCTTTTGGAAAGATATCAGGCCCCCAGGCTCGGAATGTCAGCAACTAGGAGATCATAGAAGATTCGGTAAGACTGTTTTCAAAAGTTTGCCATGAGCCCAAAAAATGACAGGTTCTTGGGCCCATAGTCTCAAACTGGAAACTTTGGAACACGTTGGTGAAACCCATGTATTCCATCAATTTTCCTGTAGAAATAATGGACAAGTTTGGTAACGGCAATCTTTTCCATGGTTTTGGGGTTCAGAGAGATCTCAGGTCCCCAATCTTACACTTCCAGAAAACATGGTATCCTTTTTAAACATCCGTAAACCCAATGTTTCCATGATTTTTAGGGTAGATATCATGAAAATGATTGGTTCCAGTAAGATCTTTCACAGCTGAAGCCCTCGTCAAGCATGCCTAAACACATACAGACTGAGAAAACAATAGGTTAATCTGGGTGGTACCATACACATATTTGCTTATTCTGATCTCGACAAGGCGAATTATTCTACAGTCTCGGAGGTTTCGACACCCAGAGGCAGAAGCTTCTTGGACCTCAGCTCATGCGCCACTTGCGCCACCGTGACTGGGATATCCCAATATCCCATCCCTGGCAGGTCTTGAAGTGCAGCCAGCCAGGGAGTGGCTTCCTTACAAGTGATCGGGGTTTGCGGTTCGTTGGGTGCTCTGTGAGATCTTTATTCGACGCAGGCTCTCCTCGAGCCGCTCGAGTCGCGGAGGCCACCTCTGGTGAGTTGGTGTGTTATGCGTTCCACCATGTCTTGTTGGTCGCAGGGGAGGCTGGCACAACCGCAGGCACCGGCTATCAGCTTATTGAACACAGGGATCCCTTCAGATGTTTCACAGGATGTTCTTTTGTTTTGTGCTTGTGCTTCTTCAGGCCGAACTGCCGATGAAGTTGCTGCCTTCATGTCCAGCCAGCAGCTCAAGGTGATACGTTTTGTCCTCCTGATGTCCAAAGTATAGTCAGTGGTTAGGTCTGCCAGATGGTCCAGGACAGCCTTTTTAAGCAGGTGTTATGATTCGAGTTTCTGATCCTTCTGACCCTTTCGGTCCATTTTTTCTCTGTGTCAGAGAGCCCGTACAAAATCTCAGCTGCTTTGCAGGAACTGAACGAGTTGCTGAAGAGCTCAAGGCTGGATATGTAGGCTTAGTAATACATGCGGCTTGTTTTTGCCAGAGCGCGTGTCTTGCATCTGACAAGTCCAACCACGACAAGAAAGGTTACTGCTCTTGTTTCATGAACGTATTGGCTGATCGTCTCATACAAAATTTCTACAAAGATCAGAAAAAGGGCCCTATGGGCATCTTCGAGTTGTCCGGAGGAGCAAACAAATCTGGATGTAGGCAGCACCCTGCAGCTAGAAAGCGGATGACGGAAAGCACCCTGAGGGCATCTTAGAGTGTTGCTGGACCGCACTTCCCCCGCCAGATTCGCGAATGACGGCCTGGGCGAGCACCATCGGGGCTTTTTGTCGGGTTTGGCTGCTTGAGGTGGGCTCGACATCCAGAGTTCGGCTGTGTTGAGATCATTTTGGCAAGAGTTATGCCCCCCAAAGCCAGCATCAGCTGCACAGGCTTTTCCCGTTCAGGTTTTGGGGAATGCAGCCTACAAAATTCCAGCTTAGCACACTGAAAGCCAGCATCAGCAGCATCCACTGGCAGGGCAGCATCATCAGCATCATTGGGTAATTTTCCTGTCATTGGTGGATTTCAAACTTTAAGGCCCCACCCAGACCCTTCCCATGCTCCGGCAAAGGTTAAAAGCGCGACCTGATGATGCTCAAGCTGCCAAGCTCTTCGAGTCTTGAAGGGCCTCTCTCTGGCCAATGTCCAGCCCATGAAGTTGTATACAAACTGTCTGTATCAACCGGCAAAAAAGGTAGGTACCTGTCATCCAACAAAACCTGACCTGCAAGAGCATGTTCTTTCAACAGAAATTGCAGACATGTGCAGACGCAGTCGCAGTCGATGGAAGCAGTCATCAGTCAGCAGATCCCTCCATAGGTTTCCTCACTGCTAAATTTGTTGCTTCAGCGGCTAGGAAGTTTGCATAGCACTGCCCAAGCCTTGTGCCGTACACGAAGCAAGTGATCACGCCTTTTTTTCGACAGGATGGCTAGGTCTAGGGTTCGGTGAAGGGCCGGTTAAAGCTCAGGTCTAGAGAACTGGTCCTGTTCGATAAAGCCGCCGAGGAAAAACTGGGGCTTGGGGTCAGAAGAGGGTCAGCTGGGATTTCCGCTCTGGGGGAGGGCCAGTTCAAGATTCGAGAAAGCTAGCTGGTGTTCTGGATTCGCAGGAGGGTGACAGGTCCGGAGAGAGCCAGCAGAGGGGTGTGCTGGGCTCTGTTTGCAAAAAGAAATCCTGGTTCAGAGAATGCATTGCCGCCGAGATGTGCTTTCTAGCACTTTCCAGGCTGCAGAAAATCTGGCCAGGGGGAAGGTTCTGCGGGTATGAGCCGTGCTCCATGAAGAACTGATTGGCAATATCTCCTGCCTCAAAGGAATCACTTGTTGGCAGAAGAGTACAGGTTTCGATGTGTCAGAGCAGCAATGAGCAACATAATACTTATCACATCTTATGAAAAAGGTGTCCAAACCCATTCCCGCAAGCCACCGCAAGCCTCAGTGCGAAATCTCGAGGAACAGTTGCAGGCTGAGCAGACAAAGAGGCAAGGGCGTCAGCAGCTGAGCGAGTCAGTGGACACGCGTCATGTAAGTGGCGGCAAGATCTGACATGAAGCTTCGTGTGAGGCTGCGAGGCGCTGCGAGCTCTGAAGGCAGCCTTGCTGGAGTTGCCACGCGAGATGGCCCAGGCAAAAGCAAGCATGCCTTGGATTGCGAGATATTGCGAGTGAAATTTCGTGGAGTGTGCAAGGAGGAGAGCCTGGCAAATGAAGCAGCCGGCGCCTGCCTGTGCGCTTTTTGTTTTTTTCATGTTTTGCTTGACCTGCCTGCCTGATATGCGGTGAGTTCTGCAGCTCGGAGGTGCTCGTGCGGAAGCCGCAGCCAGGGCCTCTTCGGCAAGACGAGCCTTGCAAGCCCTTCAGGCGAGCTGAAAACACTACCGTCTGCGCGTGCGGGCGCCACATAGTGCATTATAATGCACTGCTAGACCTCCATTGCAGGAGAACCATCAGCGGCTGCAGGAGAGACTGGAGGCGCAAACAGACCAGTCCAGAACTTGAATCCTTCACAACCCGGGCGACCTCAGAGTCGGAGCGTATGAAAACACCCTCAGGTGCGAGCAGCTTGAGGCTGGAGCAGCGGCCGCGCGGTCAGCGGCTGAGCGCGCCGCGCAGCTGGCAGCAGCGCCACCCTCGATGGCTGTGAAGATCCCATTGCTTTGTGGAGATTCTGCAAAGTTGATGAGCCCAGGCACCCAGTCGCGAGTGGGCCAGAGATGGCCCTGAAACAGATGCCCTGAAGGTGATTGAAAGGTCTGCTGAAAGAAGCGCTATGTTGTCATGATCAGGCATCAAAAATAGAGCTGGCAGAGCTACTGGCAGAGGCGCCTTGCCTCAGATGTTTTGCTCTCAAGCTGTGCCCAAGAAGCAGGTGGATGAGGCACGGCTTCTCCGTCGACGGGAGCTTAAGGCTCTGCAGCAGGCCATAGGAAATGGCTTGATGCAATATATACCTCTGTGCGTGAATCCTATCGAAGTGCGAGGAGATTTCTGAATGCTGCCTGCAGTCACATCACAACCCTGCGCTGCGATCTCTTTGAACACTTATGTAGGCCTCTAACCTCCACGTAATTTGAGCGTTTGCGTATTGCATTCAGGATTTTTTCTGCAGGTCAGGCTGACCATGCCTCGTTCAACTGCATGCCAGGTTCCCCGTCAAGTATGCGCCCTTTTTTCTGGGAACGCTTTTCTTCACACCACATAAGAGATGACTTGCTGACCCAGCCGCCATTATTTTCTTGTGGTTCTGATGGATTCTGCGTAGCAGGATCGACGCCCAAGAACGGCCAGGCCAGCTCCCGGTTAACCGAGACTTACTGTACTCGAAAGAGCCGAAGAGAGCCCAAGCCCGACCCACCTTACCACGTTCTGCATTCTACGCCTTCGACGGTATTTCTTGGCCTGGGAGCCATTTTTCGGCACTCTCGTCACATTGCAAAGCAACTGAATCAGTTGAATTGATTGGTCACTGTTGCAAGAAAAGTGCTTTGCTCTACCCTCAAATGTCTTGCTTGGTCCACACATCACGCATCATCCCAGATCAGCTGTTATGCTCAACCTGAATCCAACATCTCCTTGTGACTTTTGAAATGGCCCTTGCCCATTCAAACAGGGGTATGGACTGTCTGGCTGGTGGCAAAAAGCTGGTTTTGCAAGCTGCCAGCTTGGTACTGCATCAACCGACTGCCTTTTCAGGGTTTGGAGCTAAGGGTTTAGTTTATTCTTGGGTTTAGGCGTTTTTAGGGTTTTGAAGTGCTTAGAGTTTTTGTTAAGGTTTTTTAGGGTTTAGGGTTTGTCAGGGCTTAGGGGGTCTAGGGTTCAGGGTTCTTCTAGGGCTTTGGGGCTTTGGGGTTTAGGGTTTGCGGTTTTGAAGGTTGGGGGGTTTTAGGGTTGGGGTTTAGGGGTTGTTAGGGCTTTTAGGGTTGAGGGCTTTTCAGGGTTTAGTTTTTTTGGCTTAGGGGTTTTTAGGGCTTAGTGTTTTTTTAATTAATGTTTTTACATGTTTAGTTTTATTTTAGAGCTTTTCTAGTTTTTTACGGGTTTGTAGGGCTTATGTTTTTTAGGGTTTAGGGTTGTTCAAGGTTGAGGGGTTTTCAAGGTTTTTAAGGGTTTGAGGGCTTTGAGGGTCTAGGGTTTTGAGAGATTTCAGGCTTTGAGTTTTAAGGTTTTTAGGCTTTGAGTTTTTTTTTGCGGTTTAGGGGTGTTTAGGGTTTGAGGTTTTTTAAGGTTCTAGGGCTTTCTAGGGTTTAGGGTTTCTGTGAAGGTGACGGACTCCGTTCGCGGGATTGCAGTGATTACAAGTTTTAGGTCTTAAAGCTTGAATTTCCGGCCCCCCAAAAGTACGCGAGGGTCAACAATTACGATGTCATTTTGTAAAATGGTTCTGAATTGGCCTCCGCCGCCGTATACTATACATGGTCCTAAGGGCGGGGTGTTACCCCTGGTCCCGCCAATTGCGGGTGCTGGTGTACAGAAACCAGTACTATTCCTTCCGCAGCCATTTTAGCTACAAACCTGCAATTCTTTGCAAACACTTAAGGATTTGACTAGCACATATTGTACAGATTCAAGTTATCATACCCTCTTTCTTTTTGCGTTCCCTTGTTAAAAAAGGACTCTTTAGCTGCCGCCTTGCCATGTTTGCCACCAGCAGGTGATGAGCCCAACCGCTACTACTGGGCATCTCTAATCGAAGTCATGGAGAATAGCGAAGGTGCAGACAATGCGAGGCCAAGCGATACTCCGAGCGCTACTTTTGGACCTCCTCCTGGACTGGGAGTAGAGAATCAGGCAAGTACGGGGACTCCCCGGACGTCGGACGTGCATCCAAATCCTTTCTGGTCGGAAAGGCAACAAGAGGAGTTCAGGTTGCAACATGCAAGGCCTGCTTTTTTGGAAGTATTAAGTGATGCAGTCAATGAGCCAGTAGTGAGGCCACAGGAAGTGGAAGCCTGGAGGGTTCCAGTGATGGACAACAGTGATGAGGAGGTACATCCACCTTATGAGCGGGAAGCTCAAGCAATGCCTGAAGAGACGTCCACTAGGCATACCGCTGGAGGCGATATGCTGAGAAGAACGACGAGTGCTGCAGTCCGGGAAACTCGAGCGCTAAGCCCAAGTGCTACTGTTGGACGTGATAGTGGAGTAGTACAACAATCCCCGGATCGCGACAGTATTTCGACAGCCGGACTGAATGAGGTTAGGCTCGTGGCGGATCAGTTTCAAGGTTTGCAGTTAGATCAACCGGAGAGTCAGGTGTATGGCCTGCGTGTTAGTGCTGATCATGTTCCAGTTGATTTGGCTCGTCTAGCGTCTGGTGATGCTGAGTTATTTGAGGGACAAGAACTTGACTGGTGCTTTTCCGGAGGTGCTGAGACAGTCAGAAATTCTGAACGTACTAACGTGGCCGACATGGGCTTACCTCATGCTCAAGTGAATGCTAGAGACGTGGCCCAACAAAGTGCTCAGTCAGGACCTATGACGGCTGAAACAGGTGCTTTACTATTCAGTTGTTACTTGACCATTGCGAGGCGTTGCAGGAACGTGTAGTTCACTTAGAAAAGTCTCGTTCAGGCTCACTGATCTCGGCGCATACTGCGATCGAGGGAACTGGTGACGCTGGAATTGCCGCAGATAGCGGTAGACCTGGCGGGTCAGCGCTTGCTCAATTAGTTTTAAGACTCTCATGTTCTGACTGGCGGTCAACTTGTAGGTTTAGGGGAGATTGGTGCGGCCAGTACCATCTCTTCTACAGCAGGTGTTTTATTTGGTGGTAGTTCGCAGTTGGTTGCAACAAGTAAGCCACAGTTTGGGACTTCTAGTGTTGGCGGTAAAGGATCCATACCTGCCCCTAAAAGTCTCCAAGACCCTAGGGTTAACCAAGGTGGTGTCCCTAAAAGTGGTCGTGTTGAGCATGGTCTCTTGGGTCCGGCGCTGTCCGGGTCCTCCTTGGTTAGGTCCGGAGGATACGAGAGAGAGTGCAGCCGTTGATATGGGTTCCGCTACAGGACTAGGAAGTGTGTCAGGACGGCAAGTAGGGCACACGGGAAGTGTGTCCGCTGCTTTGCCAGTAATCATCCTGTGCCTCCGGGACAAGTCCTGAGCCCGGCTAGTGATTATGTTGATTTAAATAGGGGTTATCCCATTGCACCCTCGCCGAGTAATGGTTGTAGTGGTTCAAATCAGTGGTGTACGGGCGCCGCCAGTGCGCCCATGCAATCCCAGGTCTCCCCAGTTTAGGACCCTATGGTTTAGGCCCTAACCTTAGTGTTGCTGACGGCTCAGCAAGTTATACTCCACCTCCACCGTTGCCAGCCCATCTGTCCAGGAAGGGCGGTGGTGCAACCCACAGTCCTATAGTTACTGTAGAGGTAAATGGCCAGTTACGGAGTGCGGTTGTGAAAAGTCAAGGCACCACAAGGGTGTTGTCAGCAGAGAGAAGTGGGGTACCTGGCGGGTATTCGGAGTCACGTTCAAGAGTTCAGGGCGGGGAGCCAAGTGTTGAAACGGTTGCTCATACTCGCCAGAGGTCTAGACGGCAGTGGAGCCATAACAGTGCAAGAAGCCCGACTCCACCTGCCTCTAGACCCTCAGGAATTCAAGGTAATCAGTGTTTAGAGGTTTCTCCAAAAACCCAATGAAAACCAGGGCATGCCTTTTGTCGAGCCAGGTTGAATCCTGATGCATGCCTTTTGCGTCAGACGTTTGAAGTCTGCCCCTTCCAGGTTGAAAAGGGCATATATGGCCGGCCATTCTGCTGGGATTGCTGAACAGAGTTCCAGATAGTACGTCCTTCGGACTGCGACAAAAAGGTGTGAGAAAGTGAGAGCACTTGATGTTCGTTCCGAATGTTAGCGCGATCACTGATCTGACGCGTTTTTTCTTGTTAGTGTGCAGCCTTTTGAGCTTCCCTCCGTCACCTCCGACAGTTTGGCCATGAAAGCTCTGGACGGCGTGCCTTTTGTCGAGCCAGGTTGAATCCTGATGCATCATGCCTTTTGCGTCAGAAGTTTGAAGTTTGCCCCTTCTAGGTTGAAAAGGGCATATATGGCCGGCCATTCTGCTGGGATTGCTGAACAGAGTTCCAGATAGTACGTCCTTCGGACTGCGACAAAAAGGTGTGAGAAAGTGAGAGCACTAACTTTAGCAGCCCCATACCCTAAAAGCTCTAAACCCTAGCAACCCTAAAACCTAAACACTCTCTGCGCCCAAGGAGTTGCTTGGGTGGGGCGACAGTTCCACTTCTTCTTCTGCCTGTCCTCCTACTCCTCCAGCATCCGTCCTCATCCGCCTCTTCCTCGTCCGATTGCGCTTCCTCTTCCCCTCAATCTTCTCCCGAGTGAGCTTACCTGTGTCTGCCTTGCCGCTTCTCTACCCCTCCACCCGCTGCGGCTTTGGCCCCTGCTTTTCCTACTGCATGCTTCTAGCTGGGCCGTTTGGGCTTACTCTGTCGCTCTGCTCATCTTTCGCCGACACTGGCGCTGTGGGCCTTGTCCTGGCTTCGGGGCGCGCCGTTGTGCTTTTCGCCCTGCCTCTTTCCTGTGTCTCTGCATGTTTCTGCTCTTTTCTCTGCTTCGAAGAGCGTCTTCATGCGCTGTTGGGCCAAGCATTCCTGAACTTCCCAACCCACACTCATTGTCAGCCAACGCCGTACGCCTCCGCTATTGGCCTCGTGTGTCTCCTTCTTTCCGTGCTGTCCCGCAGCATTCGGCCAACGATCTCCGCAAGCTCGCACAAGCTCCGCGCAAGCACGGCGCAAGCCCCGAATTCGATATGAAGGAATATTTGAGCGGCCTTGTTTATGGCCGCCCAGACTTCTTGGTTTCCGCAAACTCCAGAAATACAGGTTTAAGTTCTGGGTATCCCAGATTTCAGGCATGACACATATGCGTGTCAATCCCCTCGATCCTGGAGATCTTGCAACCCTGCCATGGTCCCTTCCCTTGGACGTGCTCAGCTTTCTCGCTTCAGCAGACAAGGCGCGACTGCAGCAAGCAAGTCTAGCTTGGAACTCCCAAGCTCTTACCAGGCCATGGGGCGTCTTTAGGGTTAAGGGTTTTTAGGCTTTAGACTTTTTAGGGTAGGGGTTTGTCTTAAGGAATTTAGGGTCTGGGGCTAGGGTTTAGGTTTTTTAGGGTTTAGGGGGTTTAGGGTTAAGGGTTTTGGAGGTTTAGACTTTTTAGGGCTTAGGGTTTTTAAGGGTTTTTAGGGGTTAGGGTTTTGGACAAATGGACGTTTTAGGTTTTGAGGTTTATTGGGTTGAGGTTCAGGCTTTGTGTAGGGTTTAGCGGTTTTAGGGTTAAGGGTTTTGGAGGTTTAGACTTTTTAGGGTTTAGGCTTTTTTTAGGGTTAAGGTCTTTTTTGGGTTTAGGGGGTTTGGAGAAATAGTGGTGGATTTTAGGGTTAGGTGTTTTTAGGGTTAAA
>CAJNIZ010000496.1:13259-26251 GCA_905231905.1 Symbiodinium pilosum | reverse complement strand
CCCCTTTGGTTATAGATTCTATTACGGCATCTGATATTTAAGGATGCGAAAATGGGACTACCCTAATTTGGCATAGAGGGATGTTAGGGATTTTGTTGGCTGACCATAGTTTCAGCTGAGATATAAGCCACAACAGTGGAAGCCAAAGTAAGATGCAATTAAACGCTCTCCGGCTGAGAAGAATGCTTGGCTTGAGCTGAGACATAAGCCACAAAAACTGAAACGACAGTAAGACGCAACTAAACTTAAACGTTCTTCGGCTCTGCACTACGGAAACCATTGTTTCAACTGAGATATAAGCCATAATAAATGTTTACCATACTTCAGCAAATTAAAGGTCTTGTAATGCTCGAGTAAGCTCCAGCTGTAAGAAGGTCCCCCACCTCTCCAAACTGCTGGAGGATGTAGGCGCTATCTACATAGGGTTCAGGGTGTAGGGGTTCGAACCTTTGTAACAGGCCCCCTAAACCCTGAACTCTACACAATCCGGAGCTTCAGAAACCATTGGACAATTCAATGATTGAGGGTGTGACCCCAACAGCCTTGGCGGCTTCAGGGATTGTAGATATGCCTAAGTAAGGCCTACGGAACCCCTATTTTTGGAGCCGCAAAGTCCAGGGCATTTAAGGTGGGCGTAAACACCCTAAACCCTGAACCCTAAATCCTGAACCCTGAACCCTAAACCGGGTTGCATAGGGTTTAGGGAGCGGGGTTTAGGGATTTGGGTTTAGGGTTTGCCCTAGACTGCAAGCCAACAGCAAGAAAGGCTTGACAGCAAGGAGTCGAGACACCTCCCAGATGGTGTAGTTGGCCTGGGAAAGGTCTTCAGGCGCCAGGCGTCAGGCTTCAGGCTATTGTCAGTGTTTCTTGCTTTCATGGCTGTGGTTTGGTCAACATATGCCAGTTTGGCTTTACGGATTCCGCACACGAAATCCTAAACCCTAGACCTAGGCAAATTTAGGTGCAGGTGTCGGAGTTTCAGGATTTGAGGTTTGGCTTCAGGGGTTCAGGGGCTTAGTTCAAGCTCAAGGCATCTTAAAACCCTACCCTGACCTCCGCAAGGATCTCTCTGATGGTTCAGTTCAGGAGGTCTCAACCAGTAGGTTATAAGTGGGTCTATAACCGGAGGAATTCTCAGAGGACCAGGAAAAACCGCGGGGAATTCTCTGAGCCTCCAACGAGCCCAGAATACCATAAGTCCCAAGGCATAGACCTTAAACCCCTAAAACTCCCCGCCAACCCGCCCGACAATATGCGATATCTCCTACGGGAGACCCTGCATTGCCGGCCAGTGCTTAATAAACCCTAAATAGTAGTTTCCATTTTATTTTCCATTATCCCAATAGAACCCCTATATAACCCCTTTAGAAATTCAGGGGTGCTTAGCGTCATGCAGGCTTTTGGATTTCAACCGCAGGTGGTAGGCTTAGAGATTCTGAGCATTTCCAATCACCAGACCTTCGGATGCAGGGTTTAGGCCTTGAGTTTAGGGATATAGGTACCCATTGGGGTAATTTTGGGGTTATATTGGGGTTATATAGGGGGATAATTGAAAAGAAAATGGAAACTACTACTTAGGGTTTGGGGTTTAGGGTTCAGGATTAAAGGTTTAGGGTTGAGGATTTAAGGTTTAGCGTTTAGGTTTGAGGTTTAAGCTTTAGGGCTTTGGATTGGGGATTAGGGTTTAGGGTGTAGGTTTTAGGGTTAAGGGATTAGGGTTTAGGGTTTCATAGAGTGGGCGGTATGCAGGGTGATGCAAGATATTCTCCATCCACAACAGTACCTACCCAAGAGCAAGGGCTCCGAAATCCCCTCTGTAACCTACCTATCAGGTCATGCCAAACCTGAACCTTATATGTCTCTGGAACCCTTTTGACGGGTCCCTGAACCCTAAACCCTAGATCCCTAAGCCCTAAACTCAAAACCCCAAACCCTAAACCAACTACAGTAGCCCTACCCCGATTAACCGCACAGATAAAAACAAGACTTGGTTTGGGGTTTAGGGTTTAAAGCTTAGACGTTAGGGGAATTATGCTTGGAAGTGGCACTGCTAATATCAGTGGAAAACTTGAAGGGCCTGACTATATTGCAATACCATACTTCTCAAATCAGAACTAAGGTATGAAACCAGGGGTCACGCAGGAAGTTTGAGAATCCACCGCATCAACTTTCCATAAAAGCACGATGTGAAAACTAAAGCCGTGACCGCAAAACAGCAATGAGAACAGCACGCTGGGACCCAGACATAGAGGTAGTAAGTTGCAACCTGACTATAACTTGAGCGTTTCCTACCCTGCCCTACACCCTAAACCCTAAATCCTGATTCTAGGCTTTAAGCCCTAAACCCTAAATCCTACGCCCTAAGGCCTAAGCCTCAAAACCTAGCCCTCTGCCCTAAGCCCTCGGCCCTAAATCCGAAACCAACGCTGCGGCGGCCTGGCATAGGCTGGGAAGCATCTGCACCCGCTCAGCGCGGTAGGCGAAGTTTCGCCATGTTTCCTAAGGTTGAGGGTTTGGGTTTAGGGTTTAGGCTCCGGAGTTTGTCAAAGTTATCCATGGAAGATTTTCAAATACAACCCCATTATCTCCTTTGTATCCCCACATACCCTGAGGCGCTTCAGGACACCCCTGCGGTAGGCTGAGAAAAGCCCATCTCTCCCACACCCTAAAAACCAAACCCTGGATCCTTCATTTCGGATCTACTAGCAATCAGGTATGCATCGTGCATCAAGGGTGGCAGGGACGTACGCCGTGTGGTTAATACAGGCTGTTATGAACCTTATATGGTAATTTCCCAAATTTAAGGTGGTCCCATATACCCCATATTGGTGACTTCCAAGAAAGGAAACCATTCTTTTGGGAACACCCCGCTGAGCGCATACGTAAGGACCTTTGGTGGCTGTGTGTTCCGGCTTCCAGCATTTTGTGTAAGGAACTTTGGCAAGGAATAAGGGCCCAGTGTCTAGAGTTAGTTAAGGGATCGGTTTTGGGTTTAAGGTACACCCAAGATGATATAGTTCGTTGGAGAAGTGCACGTGTACCTCACAAAGATTGTTATCATACTACCCGATGAAGCGGTTTGGGGCTTAAGGTTTAGGGATGCACATTGAGGATTCACACCGCGCTGGGCTCTTCACCAAACCTTGCGGATTCACACGCACCCGATAGCTTTGGCGAACATGCAACCTTGATTGGCAGCATATTGGACCCTAAGCCCTAACCCTAAGCCCTACTACATTATTAGTTCTGATTCTGGGGTTTGCCCATGTGGGGATGAACGGATTTATATTCAGGGATCTGGGGGCTCCCAGATCCCTGGATACCGTCTTGCAGATTTGGGGACGATGATTGTTGAGGCTCAGGTGCAAGGATCACTTTCGCATTTGAATAGGAAACCCCATGTCCTAAAGTAGATTATGGTTATATTGGGGTTACATTAGGATTATATTGCGGTAATATTGGGGATATATAGGGATAACGGAAAATGGAAACTACTATTTAGGGTTTAGGGTTTAGGGCTACCTGAACCTTGGAGGTGAAATGAGGCCATGCTCAAAAATGATCCAGGTTCCCGCTCGTCCGGAAGCAGCAATGCAGACCATAAGGACCTAGGTCAGAATTCGGTGCTCAGCTGAAGATGTAACCCAAGGGGGGGGGGGTAGTATAGGCTAGGGTTACTGACGGGGCTACTAGGAGTTTAGACTCTAGCTCCCATAGAGAACAAGCAGGGTACAAGGGGTCATAGAAAATGTGGACACAAACTACGTTTTAAAGAAATCCAGCACCATTGTAAGTCCCGTACATCGAGGAAGGCAGTCGCTTGGGAACTCAAGGTGGTGCTAGATTGAACTCTCATCTGAAACTCAAGAAGAAGGCCCTAAACCCTGAACCCCACAAAAACAAAGTAAACCCTAGAGGAAACTCAAGAACTGAAGGTCTTTGGGTCTGAGGTAGAGTCTTAACTGGAAAGTGCCCAATTGTCAGCCCAGGCTCAGCGTTTGCTTCTCAACCTTCCTCCTCTCCTGCTGGTTTGGGTTTCACAGTTTGGGGTTTAGGGTTTAGGGAATTAGGGTTAAGGGATTTGGGGTTAGGGTTTAGGACTGTAGGGTTTCGGGTTTTAGGGGTTTAGGGGTTTAGGCATTAGGGATTTAGGGTCTCCGGGTTTAATAATTTAGGGTTGAGACTAGGTGGACCCCCACCCAGTAACCGTGACTGTTGTAGGGATAATGGGGATGATATTAAGCTCCTCTTTTGTTCCTGTGAAATTTCTATACCACTATGACAGGCGGGCGGGGTCCACCTAAGGTCGAGAGTTTACCTGAGCAGTGATTTTGTTTTTAGAGTTGAGGGGCGAGCAAGGTTGTGTGCTTACGCAACCCTAAGCCCTAAACCCCTGAAACCCTGAACATCTAGACCCCTAAACCCTAAACCCCTGAACCCTAAAACCCTGAAACCCTAAACCTCTAAACCGCTAAAACCTAAACCCTAGACCCTAAACCGCGCAAGCAAATTTAGCCTTGGGTCTTGCTCTACATTGGCAATCACGCCTGTAGTTGGCACCCTAAACCCTAAACCCTGAACCCAAAAACCGGAAACCCTCCCTAAACCCGGGGTTTAGGGTTTAGGGATCCCAAACTTTCGGAAACCCTATACTGACGCATTGAGGATGCCTATCTAAGACACCTGCAAAGTTAGCTTGAAGAACGGCCCAGTAAGAACTGTTTAGGGTTTAGGGTTTAGGGTTTAGGGGTCTAGGGTCTAGGGTTTAGGGTTTAGGGTTTAGGGAAACCCCAAACCCTCTCCTGCTCGTTGTCACAGAAGAAAGTTCCGTAGCGGTTGCTGCAGACCTGCACTGTGCCACTTTCCAGGTTTAGACAGCCCTTTAAAGGGCTTCTAGGGAAAGATAGGGATAAAAAGGGATAGGTAGGGAGGGTCATATGGGAATACTGTGGAGATATACCTATAGGGGTATGTATGGGGGCATTATGGGCGCTATATTGTAACTGCAGAACCCTAAACGTTCCGAGAAATTGTTCGAAGACCTCGAAGCTCTAAATCCACCCTAAACCCTTCACCCTAGGCCCTAAGATCCGCCTCGTCAGCCAGCCGCAGGAGCACCGCTGGGGCAAACTCGAAAGCCTCAGAAAACTGCTGGTGAAGCTGGAACCTCGGCTGAGGGTTTGGGGTCTACTACCATTTATTCGTGGTTTAGGGTTTAGGGTTTAGGGGTAAAACGAGTGTATCAAGTTATTGATAGATAGATTAAGACATCATAGGGTCTCCTCCTAATCATGGCAACATAGCTTGAGTTCCTGAACGGCATACCAGTTTTAGGAGGCTTTGGGACCACGTTGAGGTTGTGGGGTTGAGGGAGACCCTGAAACCCCAAACTCATCCTGTCTCAAGGCCTACGCACCATGCGAGATCCCTAAACAATGAGTGTGAGTGCAACTCTCATAAGATTGTTTGCATCTTTGCACTGAGCCCGTACGAACCCTAATCCTGCGAATAGAGACAGCCCAGAACTTCTTCGAGATCAATGTCTTAATCATCACCGTGCAAGATTTTCACCTTTCACTTTATGTCAAAAGGAAAGCTACATCAGCACCGAAGCCATGTGAGCTGTGGCCTATGTTCCTTGAAGAGAGGCTATTTAGGGGACTTTATAGGGGACTCCTACAGGGGTGATTAAGGGGGATACTAGGAGTTTAGACTATAGCTTGTGTGTACTAATTACAAACGTCCCACACGGATCTTGATTGATCCCTCCCCCTTCACATAAAACAGCTCTCTCTATCCCAAAAAAAATATGTCATTCGAACCACTGAACACAAGCGTTACCTGCAGTAGTAATTGATTCTGAAGGACTCAGTAATTATGGGGACTAGAGCATTAGATGGTCATAGCTTGGGCTTCCCTACGCAGCTTATGAAACGGCTCTCAGTCGCTAGCCGCTAGCAGGAGGTGATCAATTCTGGGTTGGCTATTGCGACCCCTGGCAACAAATTGGTTTACCGTTTGGGCTTTGTGGGGGGTGGTGCTACTGAGGTATAAAATGCGGGGCGGTAGACCCTTGAACCCCTAAACCGTGCACAACCCTAAAAACTAACCCCGAAACCGTAAACCCTGAACCCTAAACCCCGAAACGCTAAACCCTGAACCCTAAACCCGCACCCTAAACCCTGAACCCTTAACCCGAAAACCTGAACCCTGAACCCTAAAACGGCAACCCTAAACCCTGAACCCTAGACCCGACACCCTAAACCCTAAACCCTAAACTCTGAACACCAAACCCGAACCCTATACCCTAAAATCAAATGCTTTCGGGCAACACGCAGTCCAGCCATTGGATGAAGACAGGGCTGTACTCCGCAGAAGCTTGCTCCCCTCAGGCAATGGGAACTTCTGAGAAAGTGGGTCCACCCATTAATTAGGGTTTAGGCTTAGGATGTATGCACTAGGGTTTAGGGTTCGAGGCTTAGGGTTTAGGGATTAGTGTTTAGGTTTAGGGATTCCTGTTTAGGGTTTAGGGACATTACCTGCAAAATACTAAGCGCGATTCTGAAGGCAAATCTTTTGACAGGCCTGCACTTGCTAAATGGATCCCACAAAGGAATTTAGACAAGTCTGGAATTCCAAGTTCGAGGCCTTCAAGTGACGCGAATCAACGGACTCCCTGCCCAACCAATCAAGGGATCCCATTCAGTCAGCCTTCGTTCAAGGTTTAAGGCCTAGCTTCTTGACTTACATATCCAACAGCTACCTTCATTAGATAGAATATGGCTTTGGGTATATTGTAATAAGATCCCCATCTACCCTATATTCTATCTACTTAAGGGGGCTATAGATCTTTGACAGCACCCTAAACCCTAAACCCCAAACCCTTAACCACGTAAACTCCCCGAAAAAAAGCCTCCGGCTCTCTTTCAGGCTTCATGTGAGCTATAATCTTAAAGAGGGTTATATAGGGGATTATACAGGGTTTAGGGTTTAGGGTCTAAACTCCTTAAAGGGGGTTATATAAGGGATTATATAAGGGACGATTATTGGGGTTATTAAGGGGGATACTAGGAATTTCGACTATAGCTCATGTTTATTTGGGGAGGACAGGAAAGATTTCAGAACAAAACAGCTTAAACTCTGCCATTATGGCTGCATGCTGTTTGCCTAAAATGAAAGCCCCTGCGCCACCCGAGACAATCTCAACACAGGATTTTGGGGAGAAGAAGATATATAGGTTTAGGGCTTGCCATGGATAACCTTACTTGGAGGTTCACGGGACTTAGTAGCTACTTATGATAACTGGCGTTGTAACGCTACTTATAATTGGCGGGGTAACCCCTATAAGGCCAGATAGGAAGATTATAAGTGGGGTTATAAGGCTTGGGGTTTAGGGCTCAGGGTTTAGGCATTATGGCCCAATTATAAATAGTTGCGAAGTCCCATGAACCTCCTTAAACCCAAAAACACTAAGCCCTGTGGGGTTTCAACAGCAAGCAGCCAAGAACCCTGCATGCCCCAATGTGGCAAACTCTACGGTGGATACTAAACATCCTGCATGACCCGAAGTATCATAAGCCTTGGTAGGATTTTAATAGAAACCCAAACCCTAAACTTATAGTCCCCCTTAAGTAGATTGGGGTATATGGGGATCTTATTATAATATACCCAAAGCCATATTCTATCTACTTGAGGGGGACTATAAACCTTTAGCCATAGATTCTACACCCCAGAGCCGCATCTCAAACAAACCAAGGAGCCGATGGCCATCCGTGTACGGAAGCGGTGGCCGAAAGCGCAGAACTCCTCTGGTTTTGGGTTTGGGGCTTGGAACTCCTCTTCAAGGCTTTTTAGGGTTTAGGGTTTTGAACTCCTCTTAAGGGCTTTGTTCAGGTGTAGGGTTTAGAACTCCGCTTCAAGGCATTTAGCGGGCAGGATTGACTTCGCAGATTGGTGTTGCATGCTTAGCGTTGAAGGTTATAGGCCCCCTTAAGTAGATAGAATATGGCTCTGGGTATATCATAATAAGATCCCCATATACCCCACATTCTATCTACTTAAGGGGGACTATAATTTTAAAGGATATTTACCATACGGACGGGGGTTGTGATTCAGCGAAGGGATTGGTTCTTGAGCTCTTGGGGTCTGTCTTGTGCTTTTTGAGCATCCTAACGCAGGGGTCTGCATAATGGAGAATCGACTGGAAAGGAACTTGGAGAAGCGAACGGAAACTACTGTCTAGGGCGTAGGTATTGGGATAACGGATCATAAAATGGAAAAGAACAGCTTTAAATAATTGAAAATCACCACTGGATTTACATCAGGATTAAGTAAGTGTTTTTAGGGGTTGTAGTGCCCAAAATGTTCGATACATAACTAACAATAGTCGCAGGTTCATTGCTGATGCTATCGTTGAATACCATGTTTGAATACCGCCCTAAACCCTAAACCCTAAACCTTTTTGTCAACCTTGGACCCCTGAACTCAACCCCTACCGCTCAAAACCCCGAACACAAACCTGAACCCTAAACCCCAAACCCTATACCTTAGATATCCCGATATAACCAAAATAACCCTACATAGCCCTTTAGAGCCACCCTTTGAATCCCTACAAACATTCTTTAGACCCTAAATCCGAAGCCCAGTCCCCAAGTGAAATATAATCTAAACTCCTAGCATCCTGCTTCATAACCCCTATATCTTAGGGTTGGAGGTCTTAGCTCCCAGTATCCCCCTTAATAACCCTATAATACTCCCTATAATGTCCCCTATATGACCCACCTTTAAGGAATTTAGACTACAGCCCCAAACCCTAAACCCTAACCCCTAAACACAAAAACTCAAGTTGTGTCCTTCTGCACCAGCTTGAGAAAGCCCTCCTGCGTCCTGTAGTAGGGATCCAGGCATAGCATTGCCAGGGAAGCCACCTGCTTATAGTGAGCCCACGGCTTGGCAAGTCGTCGGGTTTGGAGTTTCGGGTTTAGGGTTCAAGGCTTATTAGGGATTAGGAATTCGATCGGGCTTAGGGTAGTTTAGGGATGTTTAGGGCTCAGAGTATGGGGCTCAAACTCCCTGAATTAGGCCCATTCTGGGGATATTCCCAAAGATAGCCCCAACTAAAACAAACCTCGTACGAGCTTTAAACCATTTGCTCCGCTTAGGGTTTGGAGGAATTCGGGCTGCGGGGTACGGGACAAAGGCTTGAGGTTTAGGTTGGGTACTGCCCCCACTCAGTAACAGTTGGACATTAATTATAATATGGTTATATATAGCCCTTGATAGGACCCCTAAACCCAAAACCCTAAACCCTGGGAGCCCTCAATAGGACCCCTAATATCGACTGTTACTGGGGGGGGGGCCAGTACCCAAGGTTTAGGATTTAAATCTGGAGCTAATCAAGGCTAGACCGGCCGTAGAACCCCACCAAAAATTATACATTTTAGGAATTTATAATGGGTATGTCTAGTAATTGTTATGGTTGCCCCGAAAAGTAACTTAAACTGAGTTCCTCCACATCAACCCAGTCAAGTTTGGGGTTTAGGATGGCTTTAAGGATAAGATTTCTATCTCAGCCTAAACCCTAAGCCCTAAACCGTTGGGTGCTGTGCTTCAGGTTTTCTGAATTTAGGCGGCTGCCTAGGATCCTGGTGAAAAAAAACCGCTATTTCGGGCTTAGGGTTTAATGTAGACCCCTGATTTTTGAACCCCTCCCTCCCCTTAGTAGGTAGGGACTGTAATAGGAATCCTGTTATGAAGGCTTTTAAAAGGAGGGGGTTCATTAATCATGGGTCTACACCCTAAACCCTAAACCCTAAATAGTTGTCTCCATTTACTTTTCCATTCTCCCTACAATTGTAACCCAATATTACTCCTAAATTAATCATGGAAACCCTAAACCCTAAACCCTAAACCCTAAACCTTTGGGCCCCCTTAGGAATTACATTAGGGTCCGGGATCAACTCACGGACGGTCACACGATTGAGGCCCAGGCCCCAGGGTTGGATACTGCCCCCACCCAGTAACAGTCTGTAATTGGGGAAACATTTCAAAAAGGCTTTCTAAAATTAGGGCTTAGGGTCTAGGGTTTAGGGTTTAAGGGTTTAGGGTTTAGGGGTCTAGGGTTTAGGGGTTTAAAGGTTTAGGGCTTTAATTTAAAGCCCTAAAGCCCTATGCAGCTGCTACTAGATGGAGGCAGCATCCAAGGTTTTAGGGCCTCCACTCAAGGACGGAGACACAAGGAGGCTGTAGGCAGGGTTTTGGGATTGAGGTTTAGGTTTAGGGTTTAGGGATTAGGGTTTAGGGTTTTGGGACTGTGGTTGATGTTTTGTTGTCTCTGCGTTATCGAAGCCCTGGCGTGTTTCCGTAGAATTTGGTAGACTAAGACGGTTACAATCTGGGCCTCCGCAATGTCCTGAAGACTTGAAGACAACCTTGTGGGATTCCACAAGGCTGTATGTCACCTGAGTAGTGTTTTTTTTGGTGATTGAACCGAGTAAGATTATATTCCATATATAAAATACTATACCCAAAAGGAGGATATAATCTTACTCTATATTGGGTACCATAGTATCCCCAAATAAAACACTACTCACCTGGGTTTAGGGTGCGGGGGTTGGGTTTCGGATGGCCACATTTTTGCAAACTCTCAAAAGTAGCTTCAACACAAACAACTCCTCAAAACTTTTCAAGAACCGAATGCGCGAGATCTTCAAAACCCTAGAGCCTCCAACCCCAAAACCTAAACCCCAGACCCAAACCCCAAATCCTATAAACGTACTCTCAAGCCTCTGACTGCTTGAACTCCCTGAACTTCTCTGAACCAAGACCCCAAACCCAAAACCCTCAAAATCCTGAATCGGGAAAGCGGCATTGCACAAACCCCAAACCCCCAAACCTTTCCGGTACTGAAGGACCACCCTATATAACCCCCTTTAGATGGTACCCATCTTCACTCCGCCCCACTCCGCCCAACAACGCCAAGCCGAACCTGAAAATCTGAATCCGGAATCTGGGTTCCTGTTGAAATACTATTTAAACAGATCATTTTTAATCTATATTGGGCCCCAGTACCCTAAACCCTAAACCCTAAAGATGTAAAATGTTCTTCAACAAGGACCCAGGAATGGGGTTCACGTTCTGCCTGCGCCGTGCGGTCCCAACCATCCGAGCAGTGGATGACGACACTGGCCTTCTGGTGGTTTAGGGTTTAGGGTTTAGGGTTTAGGGTTTAGGGTCTGGTTCATGCCCGGGAGGGGAGGGTATAGAGGCATGTACAGATGGTCCAAGGGTGTACAGAGGGGTGGGTTGACAGCCACCACCCCATGGTGCCAGACTTGTATTCGTGAACGCGGCGTAGTGCATAAATGGCTGTAGCTATAGACATATGTTGTTTTATGGTATTGCAATGAAGACAGTGACAAATTTGTGTCTGCGCCCTGCGATGCCAGAGCCACACGCAAGCGTCTGGGGAGCTTCGTCGTGACGAATCGTACCACAGCTGTATTTGTGGACCCTGATTATTGTAGTACTGGACAGTCTTGAGAGTGGCATAAGCATTCAATTTCTCCAAAGTTGAAACTATGGGCCCCAAGTATGTGTCTTGAATCCTGGGGTCCTCATATACCTGTTACATGCCATGTACAGCCCTACAAACCCTAAACCCTAAACCCTTGTTCGGACCCAGGAAACAGGTAGGAGCCCACACTAAGGGCCCATGGGTTTATGGCTAAAATCTCACTCCTTCTCAGCGAAGGGAACACTTTAGGGCTTAGGGTTCCCTCAATCAGTGGACTTATAACCCTACTTAGAACCAAATTGTCTGAGTCTCCCCATGTTACTCCCTCCCTAATGTAGACCCATGATTAATAAACCCCCCCTCTTTTTTAAGGGCCTACATATTAGGATCCCTATGATAATCCCTAGTAAGGGGAGGGGGTTTACTAATCAGGGGTTGGGGTTATTCCATTTATTAATTCACTGCCAACCCTCGGCCCTACTCAACATCGTAGTTTCCTAAGTCCTAAATCAGACAACAGTTTCTATGGTCTTTCTCCATTCCTGCAGTACCTGCTACAGAAATCTCAGACCCTAAATAACGTACTGGTTCCCATCCTCTTTTCCATACCCTAAACCCTGCCCTAAGGCCAGTAGCCGCCTTATTCCCTCAACCTTAAACCCGTAAACCCCTAAACCCAAAATCCCAATTCCTACAGCCTAAACCCTAAACCCCTAAACCCTAAATCCCAAATCCTAAAGCCTAAACCTAAAACTCTGAACCTCTAAACCCTAAACCCTGAGGCCTAAACCCTAAACGCGTAAACCCCTAAACCCTAAATCCCAAATCCGAAAGCCTAAACCCTAAAACCCAAATCCTAAAGCCTAAACCCTAAAACCCCAAATCCTAAAACCCCTAAACCCGAAATCCCTAAAGCCTAAACCCTAAACCCATACACCCCTAAACCCTAGATCCCAAATCCTAAACCCTAAACCCACTAAACCCTAAAACCCATAATCCCATTAACCCCTAAACCCATAAACCCCTAAATCCCTAAATCCTAAACCCTAAATCCCATTAACCCCTAAGCCCATAAACCCCTAAACCCTAAAACCCTAAACCCTAGAGCCTAAACCCTAAACCCATAAACCCCTAAAACCTAAATCCCGAATCCAAAAGCCTAAAACCCTAAAACCCTAAACCCTAAAACCCTAAAACCGATAAGTGAACCCGTCACCCCCAGCCTGGAAGGTCATGATCTCCTCGACGACCTGCCGTTGCAAAGGGTTAGGGTTAAGGATTTAGGGTTTGGGATTTAGGGGTTTAGGGTTTTATGCAAGCTGTCTGATGACCATCCAGGCGAGAAGCACGCCAAGATTCTTAGGGCGACCTCAGAGAGCAAACTGCTAGTTACAAATTAGGCGTTGCGCCGTCGGCGCGCCGCCTTTGCCAGCTTAGTGTACTCATTCCAAGCCACAATTGGGTTTCTCAAAGGCAC
>CAJNIZ010000496.1:3051-13159 GCA_905231905.1 Symbiodinium pilosum | reverse complement strand
CTGTGGAGACAAACAGATTCCACAGGGACTGTGTGTGTTCAGGCTGCAAAGAAAAGGCCCTACGCAAGGAGCTTATACGACGCAGCAAAAATAACAGAAAAGGCTCGTAAATAATGTCCAGGCCAGCAACAGGGGACAGGAAATGGTTACGATGGTTTTTCGCACCCCATATTGCAGCGGAGTACTTGCCTCGTATGAGTGAACAGGTTGAAGCTGCAGTGCTGGCAAACTCAACGCCAAATGAGACTGCCGAATGAATGGAGCCAACAAGGACTTGTGCTTTACAAGTGTGAGACCACGGGGTGCGCTGAAGCCGCATAAGCCTTGGTTGCACGGCCTCAACCCGACGCAGTAGCGCAGCCGCGGCCGGTGTTTTAGTAGAATTGAAATCTAGCCCCAAATCATCAAGCTTCAAACAAACCTGTAGAGGGGAACCCTGGAATTGGGTTTTCCGAAGTGCTACGCGTCCTACTGCACTGGTAGCATACACCCGTGTTTTTGTCAGCATTTAAGATTAGCTGCATTGCCCGCGTGGCTGCGGCCACTTCTTGCAAAAAAAGCGAAACGCTGTGCCTTTCAGGGGTTTGCGCGCTCCAGTTATCCACGTAACTGATGAGGGGAATACCTAAATTGGCAACCCTAGCAGTCATAGCCCAAGTCACCAAAACCATGCAGGAAACTGCTAAAGGGCATCCTTCCGGAACCCCGACTGTGCTGGTAACTGGCCCCCATAGGCCATCAGCCAATCTGAAATAGCGGCGGAGTTTGCTGAGAAAGTTTTCATAAACCCTCGTCAAAGCTGCTGGCCATCCTGTTTTGACCGCCATTTGCATGAGGAGCTGACGGGGAAGTAAATTATATGCCTTTGAAAGGTCCAGGGAAACACCAAAAAGGGTGGCATCAGTGGCCATAGCTTCCTCAATTTGGGTAGCCAGTTGCCAAGCTGCATCACAAGATGAGCGGCCTAATCCTCCCAAAAAGGAATTTAGGCAAATGCGGTAAATAATGATGAAGGATTTTGCGCGAAAAAATCTTGCCAAAAAGCCGGAAAATCGTTGACAGTACGGTGATGGGCCTACCGTCTTTGGGGACTTGAGGTTGTTCAACCTTAGCAGTGAGTGCAACGATCGCGTCACACAATTCATCGGGCCACTGCCCAGTGGCCATGATTGAGTCAGGGTTTAGGGTTTTAGGCTTTAGGATTCGGGATTTAGGGTTTAGGGGTTTGTGGATTTAGGGTTTAGCCTCTAGGGTTTAGGGTTTAGGATTTAGGGGTTTAGGGTTTAGGGTTTAGGGTTCAGGGTTTAGGGTTTTGGCCCTAAGCCCTAAACCCTAAAACCCTGAACCCTAAACCTTGGGCTGAAGGATTCAGGGTTTAGGCTTGCGGGGGTAGGCTGTGAGGGAGAGGTCTGGGAACTGAATTTGAATGTCTGGCTTGAAGGGATGGGTTTAGGGTTTCCAGTTTGGGGCTTATGGTTTAGTGTTTACGGTTTAAGGTTGGGGTTTGGGCTTTATGATTTGGGGTTTAAGAATTCGAGCTTGGCCTGGGGGAATGCTACACTTCAGCTCTGCAAGGATTAGAAGGGAATCTGAATTGTAATTTTCCTGCTCTTACATTAGGGGACGTTTGTTGGTTGGGCGAGATTGTCGGTCGTATTTGGGCTTTGCGTTGAAGGTTATTCTGATGGTGATAAGTTGTCAGCATCCAAATGGGATCGATGCTATACGTAGGGTTTAGGGATCAGGGGTGTTCCGCCTGATAGTTGTGAATCAAATGGGATAGAACATGGACACTGGGATGATAGCTTGGTTTATACGGATCAGGGTTTCCAAAAGTTGGGCGGTTCCTTTTTGGGTGTTACCCAAAGCCCTAAACCGAAACAAAGAAAAAACATATATAGATATATATTTAGTATGTGAAGTTCTATAGTAGGGTCCTAACTTTGGGAGTTGGGGCTACCAGAACCCCTGACTACCTAGACCTAAAGCCCATGTGACGTGCCCCTAAAACTCCCCAACCCAACCAAACCCCGGACCCTATATTTGCTTCTTATGTGTATATACTAGGGTTTAGGGTTGAGGGTTCAGGGTTTAGGGTATATGTATATATATATACATATATGCATCTCTCTGCATATACCTACATGTACCCTGCACCCCAAACCCTACACGTCCTTTTAAAGGGGTGCCCTTAAAACCCCGAATCCTCACCTGGCCTGGAGTCTAAACCCTAAGCCCCAGCCGGCCTTGAGTGTGGAGGAGAGGATTGCGCCAATGTAGTCATACCAACCTTGAGAGGCTTCGGGTTGTTGTAGATTTACGGTTTAAGGTTCAGGGTTTAATTTTTAGAGTTATCTTGAGGGGCTTCGGGTTTTAGGTGTATATAGGGTATATATGAGCGATATATTGGGATAAGGGAAGAGAAAATGGAAACTACGACTTAGACTTTAAGGTTTAGGATTTAGGGTTTACTGATCTAAGGCTTAGGGTTTTGGGCGACCCTTTAAAGGGGGGCTATAGGGAGGATAGCTGCTCGAAACCTGCACACAGAGTTTCAGGGTTTAGGGTTTTAGGGTGTAGGGGAGGTTGCGACGTAGGAATGAAAGTTTGTGGCGTACGGTTTCCGGGGACGCTTTAAAGGGGGCTACAGGATGCATGTACATATATATGTATATATACGAACGAATGGGGACATGTCGGAAAGGCTTCGGGGTTGAGGGTTAGGGATTCAGGTCAAGAGCTTTAGGGTGTGGAGTTTCGGGCTTCTGGCCATTTCATGGTCATCTAAGCTATGGTTCTGAAAAACAAGCCACGCTGGAATTTCTTCTGTGTAAACAAACATGGGGGAACGAGGACGACGCTTTTCTTTCAGCCATCTGGTTTAGGGTTTAGGGCTCCGGACATACAACCCCAAACCCCAAGCCCCGAGCCTGAGCCGTGTAAGCCCACGCCCGCATCGCGCAACTCGAGACCCCAATTTAGGGGTTTAGGGTCTAGGTTCAAGGCTTCTGTGCCCAAAAACTTTTATCCCAAATCCGAAGCCCCAAGTCCATACCCCAAACCCCAAACTGCAACTCCAACCCAAACCCCCAGTCTAGTAAACTCTGAGCCCTAAGTCCTCCACGTGCGGTTCGACTCTATGCGCGTCAAAAAAGGTTTCGGCGTCTTGTGAACAGCTGCTACCCCCCCAACCTAACATGCAACCCCACAAAGGGCCTTTGGAGGAGCCTTACGGATTGTATTGGGGCTTCGGAAGGACGTTCTGGAGGGGCACGAAACCCTAAACCCTAAACCATTTTCCGAACCTGGGACCCCAAAAACGTCCCAACTCAGACAAGTGTCCTACAACAAAAGGCTCTAGGATTCCTTGCTAGTTACTATAGGGTTTAAGGCTTAGGGTTTAGGGTTTAGGGTTCAAGGCTGTAACATCTTCACGTTTCGTCCATCACGAACAATGGAATCTTGAACCCTTGAGAGGGAGTCAAATGTCTAAGACCCTTCACGACCCTTGGTTTTTATTCCAAGTCTCACCAACCGGACACCCAAGACATACATTCACCAATGTTCCACACGAACCCGTATAAACTCACCAATGACCATAATGAACCCTAATCCCTAAACACGAAACCCCAAACCTAATCCCAACAAAACCCTACTTAATATTGAAAGTAGAAGAGAACAACCATTCTATTCGCATGCCAAGAAGCCCGAGTTTGCAACGTCCTCTCAGGCACCCGGCTACATGTTGGTACCATGGGCTCCCGTACTACCCCGCCTATACTACCCCGCTTGGTTCCCCTTCTTGAGCTTTGATTAGTCCTAGATATCCCTAACAGGACCCTAATTGAGGGAGTCCATCATGGTAGGAACCCTAAACCCTAAACTCTAAACCCCTAAACCGCTAAACCCTAAACCCTAAACCCTAAACCCCTATACCCTAAACCTCTAAACCTCTAAACCCCTAAACCCTAAACCCCAATACGCTAGACCCAAACCCTGAACCCCAAATCCTAACACAAGCATCCCATGCGTTTCATAAGTGCACACCCTGAATGGTAGCAGCCCACCGGGCTGAAGCAAACTCTGATCCCCTTCAACCTCCAAAGGTCTGGATAATTCCCCAAATTAGGGTTTAGGGTCTATGGTCTAGGGTTTAGGGTTTGGTAGTTCCCCAAACTAGGGGTACTCTTTTGAGGGGGTCCCAATAACAAGGATTATAGTATGTTGGGGTCCCTCTATTTTTTGGGGGAGCTACCATATGAGCTATAGTCTAAACTCCTAGTATCCCCCTTAATAACCCCTGTACGTAATCCCCTATATAGTCCCTTATAGTCGCTTTATATAGCCCCCTTTAGGAACGTAGATAAAAACCCTAAACCCTAAACCCTAAATCCCAAACCCTAAACCCTAAACCCCAAACCCTAAACCCTGAACCCTCAATCCTAAACCAGCTACCACATTGCCTCTGTAACTCCCCAGATCATGCCTCTATACTTCGACTCCTCAGCTTGTAGCTCTTCAAAGAACTCAAGGTAGTGATGGCAACCATGGATTTAGGGTTTCGGGTTTAGGGTTCAGGGTTTAGGATTTAGAGTTTGGGTTTTGGGGTTTGGGGTTTGGGGTTTTGGGGTGTTGGGTTGGGATTTAAATTGAACTTCGGAGCGCAGGATGTCGGGCAAGTTTCGTGGTAACGCTTCACAGAGTCCGGAAGGCCGTACGTGGACTTATGTGGTCGGTATATGAGCTATAGTAAAAACTCCTAGTAGTAACCCCTAGAGTATAGGGTTTAGGGTTTAGGGTCTAAACTCCTAGTATCCCCCTTAATAAGCCCTATAGTAGTCCCCTATATAACCACCCTTTCAGGAGTTAAGACTGTAACTGATACAGTCATGCTCTAGCAGATGGATCCAGAACAGTCTTCACGGTAGTTGTTGCATGCTATTCATTCGGTCATCATATAATTATAGCCCGTAATATGACCCGTATCATGGACTGTAACTGTGTGGGAGCAGTACCCATTTAGAGACCTTTAAGCAAAGACCTAGGGTACTTCTAGAGCCTACCTGTGACCCCAATCACCTACAGTCTTATGTTTATGCCTGTTTTTTAGGAGGCAATTGTTGCTAAGCTGTAGGTACTTGGGGCTATAGGTCAACCCTACAACTCTACATGGTAACCTTAACATTCACTTAATTTGGGATGTCTTTTCCATTTGGTTCTCCATTCTTTTTAGCAACTTAGGCCAAGGCCGCTCAGTATTTAGGCCTGCAAAGTAGTTCTCAACGCTGCCCAGACAAAATGGAAACTACTACAGTATATTGGGGATATTTAGGGATAATGGAGAAGAAAATGGAAACTACTATAGTATATTGCTGTTATATTGGGAATAGTGATCCCAGATGTCATGTGGCGCAGTGAGGCATCCCGCAAGATGCCACTTCTCAAAGAGAAAGTTCCTCTGGAAGAAGAGCTGTTGGGCTGTCTTCGCTTTGAAGACTTCGCCCTGGCGAAGCATGTTGAGCAAAAGTGGCTGGGACGACAAGTTCAGCACCCCAGCCAACATGGCCCAATGATAGCATGCCCCCAAGATCTGAAAAAACGCAGGACTCTGCGCCAAGCCCCAGCCCCTTGTTTTCCAAGTCAACCCAACCGCAGCCAATGAGACGACTGTGTGTATAGGGTTTGGGGTTTGGGGTTTTACGGTGCCGGACACCCAAAAGCACCCAATACTTAGAGGAGCCCCCCAAATCTCAGAGTATGTGGTGCTCAGCAGACGGGCAAGATCACTGATTTGAGCTAAGTAGGTATACTGCAAAATACAAGTTTTGTACGAAATGGTAAAACCTAGATACAGTAGGATAAAAAAAGTTGGGCTTCATCCTACGGAGACTTCGATACACACGCCTAAACCCCTAAAGCCTAAACCCTAAACCCCTAAACTCTAAACCCCTAAAACCATTAACCCTAAACCCCTATGCCACTAAACCCTAAACGAGACATGGGCCGGTCCTTGAACCAGGAGCCCACATGTCCCTCAACGGTGTTCCGCACCTGCCAACACAGACACCCCGGTCCCTTAGGTGGACCCCTTGGGTTTTAGCGTGGAATAGAAATATAAGAGGGCCCTAGTATAATCACCATTATGCCTTATAGTCACTATTGCTGGGTGGGGGGTCCACCCAACAGGTGCCAAAGAATTAGTTTAAGGCGTTGCTGTGCGTCGTTTACAAGGTTTGGGGCTAAGGGTGTAGGATTTAGAGTTTGGGGTTTAGGCTGTTTAAATCACAAAACCACAAGTTTTGGGGGGCATGTATAGGTATCATGGATGGGGTTCCTCGACAGCAACCCAGATTGCTCATACATAGGGACGCCTTGAATCCATTGCATTTTCTGTTTCTTGTCCGTGTGATTCTCCGTTATTGGGGTAATACCCCTTTATTGCTTGGGGTGTTGGCAGGTCATCCTATCCCGGGTTAGTTCGGGTGAGGTTCCGTCAAAAAATGATTTTATGGTTGTTTTTTTATGGTTTACGCTTATGAGGGCTATAAGGGAATAACATCCATGCAAATAAGGTTCTTTCATATAGCTATATGAGAGCCATAGAGGAATGACATTGCAAATTGTTCAGGCTTCCCTGTTGAAGCTTCGCCCCGGGTTGCCTAGGCAGCAACAAGCTTGAAGCAACAAAGAAACAGGATTTAGGGTTTAGGGTTCAGGGCTTAGGGTTCAGGATTTCGGGTTTAGGGAGTAGCTAGCAAGCACGTGGATCTTTCAAGTGGAGCTCTTTCCACTGGGCAGGGGCTACTTATCAGATCTAGACAGATCTGCCCAAGGATGGGCAACCTCAACACTGAGGCTTACCATCCAACATGTCATCTGGAAGCTCACATGAGCGACAGTGAGTATTTCTCATACAACTCATGGAAATGGGTTGCCATTAGGGGGATATGTTTGGGACTATGCTAAACTACCAAAGGCACGCCTAATAAAAACAGTAGCTCATATAATGTAGACCCGTGATTAACAAAGCCCCTCCTGTTGAGGGCTAAAAAATTAGGATTCCTATCATAATCCCTATTAAGGGGAGGGGGTTTATTAATCATGGGTCTGCATTAGACCGGGTTGTGAAGGGAAGGTGGTCTTCGGTCTTCATAGCTCTGATTCAGGAGATGCGTGCGTGTTTTAGGTTTGAGGGTTTTAGGCTTTAGGGAGTACTTGGAGGTTCATGAGACTTATTACCTACCTGTAACTGATCTTATAGAAACCCTAAACCTACTGCCTCGACCTGAACCTCGGAGTTTCCAACTAAGCTAAAGTCACTGCTGGTTAGCGAGGAATGGGAGGGTTTAGGGTTATACATAACAAGGGTTGCATTAGGCCTAGTGTAATTAGGGGAAACACTTGAACCTGGCAAAAGCGCTCAACAAGGCTACCTACCCTAAACCTCCGTAAGACCTTATGCCTGAACCCCTACACCCTAAACTGATTACTTCCCGCTTAGCGTTTAGGATCAAAGTCATGATAATCCGATCCCCATATACCCCGTATTCTACCTACTTGACGGCACCATAAGGCTGCCCTCTAGAACCTGCAGAGCTTTAGGACGGAGTCAAGGCGCCGCCGTGCCCATACCGCGCCAGGCGTCGCGGACGGCATGGATGTTATCAATGCCTGCTGTACGGTTTAGTGTTTAGGGTTCAGGTGTTTAGGGTCTGGGATTTAAGGCATAGGGCTTTAGGGTTTAGGGTTGAGATTTTTGATATTGATGATGAAGCCATCCGGTAACTTGCCTGAGGTTCAGGGTTGAGGATTTCAGGTTTAGGGCTTCAGGTGCTTTAGGGGTTTAACGGGTTTAGGGGCTTTAGGGGTTTTAGGGGCTTCAGCGGTCTAGGGTTTAGGGGTGTGGCGGGGTTATGCTTTACACTTGTCATCTGCGGGTGCAGTGGCGAGTAGACACTGAAGGAAAGGCATATAATGATTCATGATTCTTACCGAAGGATGTATAAGTATGACTGTGGGGATCCAGTCCTTCATTCCCTAAGCCCTAAGCCCTGCACCCTAAGCCCTAGACCTTTAGCCCTAAACCCTGAACCGAATACCGTAAAGGTCAAAGACTGGGGGCATCAGATTCCCCCTGTCCCAAGGAAAAGCACTTGAAGTCTTAGGGAACTTAGTAAGGAAACTATAGTCTGCGTATGACCCCGTTTAGAACCAACTTACTCAGTCTCCTGAGCCTTCCTAAACCCTAAACCCTGTAACCATAAACCGTGGTCCATCTTCCAACTTCTCAGTTTTACAAAAGGTCTAAGGGTTTGGGACCCCAAGGGCGTACTTATCTTCATGATTATGCAATTCTGGAGAAAGTACAGGTTGCCCTCTGCTCAGATCATCTACACGCCCAAGCTACTTCAGGGTTGGGCCTAAGCATCTGGGCGCTTGTTTCTAACCCCTATCTAGTACTGAGTAGAGTGGTTTCTATACTCCCTACATCAAAGGTTTCTAAGGGTTCTCTTCGTGAGAACTGAACCCTAAACCCTAAACCCTAAATCCTGAACCCTAAACCCCCAAACCCTAAACCCTAAAACCCTAAACCCTACACCCCAATATGGATGCCCGAAAGCCTGTCAGGGACCTAACTGTCCCGGTTTAGGCGGAGCGGACCCTAGGCTTGATTAGGGTTGGGTTTAGGGTTTAGGGTTTAGGGTTTAGGGCCCCCTTAAAGGAGACCCCCCGAAACCCACACCCCCCAAAAGGCCCCTATATGCACTAAGGGGCGCATCAAGCCTATGTGATGAAGCCCATACCAACCCCAAGAGCCCCAATTACCCTAAACCCTAAATATAGGGGCCTAAATAATTACCAATATCATGGTTCCATGTTCCTTACATATTTATGGTCTAGGGTACCTCAAAGGATTGACAATGGCTTATACAAGTGTTTGTCACCACCACGCCTCCAAAGATCACCCGACAGTTTGGGTACGCTTCGAAGCCGCCACCGCCTGCCTGGCGCTTTGCTCGTTCTTCCTAGAACCGTCCCCTCAGATGAGCCATAGTCTAAACACTTAGTATCTCTCTTAATGAGTCCCCTCTATAAACCCCTGTATAACCCTCTCTAAGGAGTTTAGACCATAGCTCAGATTGGTGTAGTGTCCAAAACAGCCCTGGCACTATTGGAATTTTTCTATCATCGTCTATATTGGGGTTATATAGGGTTATATAGGGTTAATGGAAAAGAAAATGGAAACCACTATAGTAGAATAGGGAATATTCTGGTCTTATATAGGGGTTATGCTGCTACTGTTATACTGTTCTACTGTTGGCACTTTGCCATGTGAACTTTCTGGAGTTCACCTTTCTCTATCGTTGAAGACTTCGGGCTCCCGTAACTATGCGTATTACGAAAATAACCGAATTGGACTTGCGCCTAAACGCTGAAAACACGGATAACGCCGATGTAACCCCTATAGCCCCCTGAAGGGGAACCCACATTATGGCAGCTCAATTGAGCCATTGTCTAAACTCTTTAAGGAGTTTAGACCCTAAACCATAAACCCTACACCCTATATAATCCCCTATGTCACCTCCAGTAGTTTCCATGCTTCTTTTCCATTATCCCTACTATATCCCCCCTTTAAGTAGTTTAGACTATAGTTCACTTGAAGCTGCGACTGCCGCACCTTGTTCACCCAGGCATTCATGCGAGGACGGAGATCGATGAGTAGAAGGTCCCGATCCTTCACTTTGCAGGGGAAGTAACAATGTGGTTGAGGGTTTGGGGTTTAGGGTTTGGGGTTTAGGGTTTAGGGCGTAGGGTTTAGGGCTTAGGGACTATAGGACATTACCTGGTTGTACATTGGGCTTTCCCCTGCCCAGATCCTTCAACCCAACATCATGGCCCACAATTAAGGGACTAGACCCGGGCCAGTTTTAAGCTACGATTGCCTGATTTTAGGTTTAGGGTTCAGGGTTTAAGGTTTACCCATGAAACTTCTAGTTAACTATGAGTCGAATAAATCCACAAATCCTGTTCTAATCACTTACGTCCCTACACTAAACTCCCCAGGCACCTACAACCCTCATCCGTAAGCCCTAAAGCTTAAACCCTA
>CAJNIZ010000495.1:19867-30773 GCA_905231905.1 Symbiodinium pilosum | reverse complement strand
TGGCTACCATAGTATCCCCAAATAACATATCACCCATATAGCCAAGAAACCACTCTGGCCAACACGTCCTTGGGGTCTTTGCCAACAGCGGTGGCCACCACCTATTGCAGGGGCCGTTATAATTGCTGAATATGATTGTGTGGTCGATTCGAGGTAACCTATATGATAATCATACCAGGAGTCTAGGACCACAATATTAGTAATTATTCGGGCCCCTGCAGTACACCACACCAAGCATATTTTGAGGGAGGACGTAGACGGAAATGCTGCGGCGGCTAAAGAAATCGAATGGGGTGTGGGTTGCCTTCTACTGGAACTCTAGGAAAGTTGTGGAAGGGTAATTTTAGGGGATCGTCAGTTCAGGCTTCTACATTAAGCGCCTTAGTTTGTGTCAGCACGGTTCCATAGCTAAGAGGCATGCCGCAAACTAAAATGTCTTCCAAAAGCCTCCTGACACCCTCAATTGGGGATACCTGGCCTCCAATAGAATTTGAGCTCTAATACAGGGTAGGTGGAGACGCGGTTTAGGGTTTAGGGTTCCAGGTTGACGGTCTAGGTTGTTAATCTTGTGACTTGTCTGCCTCCAAGCTTTAAAGGCACTGATGTAGAGCGTGTAAGGATGATCTTGCAATGGAAGAAATGATGCCTATGCTAGCCAGTCAGGGCTAAGGGACGAGTTTGCATGTGAGGACTGCAAGTGGACGGGGGGTCCCTATGAGGAATAATATAGGGATGGTTTTCAGAAATACCTCACTTGTTCAGGGCGAAGTTTTGCTTCAAATCTTTGGGTTTTGGATTTGGTTTTATAGGGATGGGGGATTGGGGTTTAGGTCTTGGGTTTCAGGTTGCGGGGTTTGGGGTTTCGGGTTTTCGGGTTTGTGGTTTAGGTTTCTGATTTTGGGATAGTCCGACATATTTAACCCCTTCATACCCCCTGCGTCGAACCTCTCATAGCACCCTGGTCCAGAGGAAACCATCATGGATAGCGCGGCTGCCTCAACCATTTTCTTGTGCGACAGGAGCTCATCCGAAGCGCAATTGAAGATCTCACCGGAGGCCTGCGCCTCTTTTCCTTGCATCTGGGGGAACCCGAAGGGTCCAGGTACCCAAGCAGGATTTACTTGGTCCAAATGGGCTCATACGTAGGTGCTCTGCGCACAAGTTCATTACATCCTATTACAGGTGCGAGGGCCTTTACGGGGAAAGTTGCTGTGAGCCTAAACCCCAAAAGTATGTAGAATAATAGCCCTAAACCCCTAATAATAGCTATAAAGGCCATTATTTTACATACTTTTGGGGTTCAGGAGGGAGTAAAGGGCATCCAACATTGGGGTCTTCGGCTTCAAGGCTGAGTGGGCAACAGCAAGCTTTGTGCGCTGAGCCCTCGCTTAAGGTTTGGGGATGTAGGGTTTATACAGGGGTTGTACAAGGGCTATATAGGGGGTATATGGGGGTTATATAGGGCTTACAAGCCTTATCGTAAATCCTTACCCTGCACGCTAAAACTGCAAGCTTGACCATGGTTGAAACTATGACCCAGACAGGTCTTCGTGTGAGCGATTGGGGGTCTGGGTTTTGCAGGAGGTCTTCACAATAAGATGCTTCGAGCTCAGACGTTACAAGAGTAAGGTTAAGCTTTGTAGGCTTTACCCAAAGGTTCCAGGCAATTAGTTACATCGTATATACTTCGGGCCCAAAAGGATTCCCACATAACAATGTAGCTTCATGGACCCTTCGGGTTATGATCCAGGCTTCACGGTTAACATAGCTTTCTGTATACCAGGTGAGGCCCAGTGAACTCCCAAATTCGGTTGCAGGCTGAGTTTCCACATAGTTACAAAGACCCCAGCCCTACCTAAACCCCAAAAGTATGTAAAATGATAGCCAAACCCTAAACCCTAGGGCCATTATTTCACATACTTTTGGGGTCCAGGTAGTCATCCAAGCCTATCGGGTTCTGAGTTTAGGGTATAGACAATGTCTACTTTGGCCCTAAAAACTATCAATGGTACCCTAAGGGTCCAAGGACCCAAATAATAGGATTTTAGGGCCCAAATACCATGAATATTAAAGTATTTGGGCCCTGAAACCCTATTATTTAGGTCCTCACACCCTTAAGGGTACCTACGTGATCTATTATTCGGACTCCTGGGGATAGCTTTGTGAGGTTGATCAGGAAAAAACCCACAAGATGCAAGCCTGTCAAGGCGATAATGTCCGGAAAGTCTAGCTGGGAAGTGTGTCTGAAAAGCTTCTGGTTTGAACGGTGTCAAAACTACGACTTTTTGTGTTGACAGGGGGTCTGTTCTGGTAAGAGCCTATTGTAGGAGGCACATCATGTGGAATCCCCTGGAAACAATAAAGCAAGCCAGCATGTGTACACTTCTCTCAGTAGGGAGGCCTGCCATTGCATGCCAAGCTTCTAGATATGGATCTAAGGGAAACATCTATTTGTTATGTTGTGCACAAATGTCTCACGACCTGCTCCCATAAACCCAAAACCATATAAACCCTAAAACCCGCGAATGCTTGGATGCACGGCGTCGCGTTTGGACGCGCATGTGTTCATCAAAACATGGATGCATCAATAGTACGGGCATCCCCATTTTTGGGGATATGTAGGACGTAGGGTTCAGGGCCAGGGTTTAGGATACATCAGGCGGCGAGACAGACCTTGCAAAATATTATCTGCCATACCCAACTGTGATGGTGTCAGGCACCCAGAACACAATCTCACTAGGTTGAAACATCTGGAAACATCTGACGTGCATCCGTGGACTCTACTTGGAGGTCCGTTGTACTTATAACCTACTTAGTAACTGTACTTATAACTCAATTATATCTGGGGTAACTGTAGTTATGGGACTTATAATTAGGTTATAACTACAGTTACTAAGTAGGTTAGAAGTACAACGGACTTCCAAGTAGTGGCTGTATGGGATTGGCTGGAGATGTCCAGACATGTACCATTCACCAACCAAGCTGCCAACAACGCTCGCCATCATCCCTTTCGGCACATGGCTCATGATTGTTTCTATGGGGCTTCATTATTGGTGGTTAGTAGGAGAGAATCGGACATAAACCTGATACAATCCCTATATAATGTCTTCCTTTATTCCCTGTTAACCCCCAGGAAGCTTAGGGTTTGGAGCTGTTGGTTCTCCCCCCCCAATCCACCCGAAACCAAAGAACAACCAATCCACTCAGTCAAAAGTATTCCTCGCCTAAACCCGAAATTCTCACCAACACCTGATGAAACCCTCACCAAAATTTGATGAAAGACGAAGAACCTAGAACATGTTGTAGTGGTAGGTTTCATTTGCTTAAGAGGAAGCTTGAAGCAAACCCATTTAAGGCTTATAACCTCCGAGGCGCCCCGCCTACCAGCCCTTTGGTTTACCTCTGAAGGCTAGGCCGGGGAGGGATTGGATTTCGGGCCTAAAAAGGCTTGAGCAGTGCCCTGAAGGTCCAAGGACTCCAAGAGCAGGGCTTTAGGTCCCTAAGCCCAAAACCATTCAGAGTAGTGGGTGCTTGGAGTGCTTGGACCCTTCCTGATAAAGAATCAAATGGAAGGAAAAGGGTATAACATGAACAAGACAAAGGAAATCCAACGTCGGTTGTGGATGGTTCGATTAAGTCAGGGATTAGGCTTTAAGGTGCCAAGAGGTGATGGAGCAGCGTCAGTACCGACCCTACAAATGACCCAATGTATAACCATGCGGGGCCAACCCTGAGCCCTAAACCCTAAACCCTAAACACTAGACTCTATAAACCCTAGACTCTAAACCCTCAAGCCCAGATAAATACAAATTGTATAGGGCAAAGGAAAACCGGAAACAGTTGCCAAGACCCTAAACCCTCAAGCCCAGATAAATACAAATTGTATAGGGCAAAGGAAAACCGGAAACAGTTGCCAAGACCCTAAACCCTCAAGCCTAGATAAATACAAATTGTATACGGCAAAGGTAAGCCGGAAACAGTTGCCAAGACCCTAAACCCTCAAGCCCAGATAAATACAAATTTGTATAGGACAAAGGTAAACCCTAAACCCTGAACCCTAAACCCTAAACTCTCAACCGTAAACCGCAAACCCATAAACCCTAAACCCTAAACTGCTTGTAGTTCCCAATTCGGATTTGGCAGCTCTAGTCTTCGAGTATGCTCAAGCAGGTACTCATGCTTCTCCATCCCCCTTCTTACCATACGAGCTATAGACTCCCCAGCAAGCCCTTAACAATAAGGGTTTAGGGGTTTAGGGTTTAGGGGTTTAGGGATTAGGGTTTTGGGGGGGTTTAGGGTTGAGGGACTGGGTTGAGGGTCTAAGCTTCTAGTATACACCCCAACAATCCCCTATAGAAGTCCCCTATTTGATCCTTTATATAAGACCTTTAAGGAGCTTTGACTGTCCCTAAGGGTCCAGGTACTTAATAATCATACACTTACCCAAAACCAATACTATAATTACTACTACCCAAAACCCGCGTACCTAATTATTGGGTACATGGACCCTTTGGGTTATACAGGGAAAGAGACAGCAAAGGGTTCAAGGACCCAAACAACAGGTCGTAGGGCCCAAATACCATAGATATTAAAGTATTGGGCCCTAAAGCCCAATTATTTGGGTCCTTGGACCCTTGGGGGAATGGACTCTCAATCTAAATGAGGACCCTTGTAGCGTCTGAGGGGTAATATACGACTACCTAAGACCCATGGGGGTATGCAAGTGCTCTTCAACAGTTGTAGATGGAAATGGGACTAGGGGCCCCTACCGGGTGTCCATCCAGTTATCGCTCTTCCAAATCCCGCGGGGGAAGGCCTGCTACATCTTGGCTGTTGGTCAGCGTGGTGAAGAGGGAGCCGTCCGCCGGCAGCGGGAAAGGCAAATCGCGAGTAATGCGGTCCTTTCGGGCGATGTGCTGTAGTCCCAGGTTTGGGGAATACAGGGCTCAAGTATCTAAGCCTTCCGATCCGTGTTCCTATGTAGATGGTGTGGTTCAGGCTTATATTGTCCAAGTATGACAGCCGTCTTATCCACTTCTGGACCCAGTAAGGATAGCCCTGAAGTACTGTGAGTCTTGTTTGGGCTTGCCCTTTGGCCTCAAGTCATATGGATTATTCTCAGACTCCTGGACCCCTTTTGGCTATAGGTTTTGCACGACACCTCATATTTAAGGGTACCAAAATGTGACCCTAAGTCTGGGAACTACCTATACAAGCCATAGTCTCAACTCCTAGCCCACCCCTTAATAAGCCCCATAATACTCCGCTCTATAATCATCCCCAAGAACCCCCTTTCAGGAGTTTAGACTATAGCCCATATACTTTGGGTGGCACCAAACTCACCCAAACCCAAAACCCTAAACCCCAAACCCCACTAGCAGTCTGGCAAGGTAACCGCATCCGCCTTTGCTTCTGAGGTGTGCTGTTTTCAGAGGTTCTAAGGCATCCACTAATTAGCCTATAGGCATCCAAGTATAGAAATACCTACATTGGGCCCTGAGGTCTATAAATATTCCCTTCATTGGTCTATTTGGATCCTTAGACTTTGGGTTTGGGGCAAGGGCAGAAGGAGCTTCGTGCATCGATTCCCCATGAATACAGGATATGCGGCCACTAATCTCTGACAGACGGATTCTCCATGGTTCACCAGGTTCAGGGATGCTCGTGGCTGGACCTTGCAACGTATCCAGTAATAGTAACTAACAGTTTTTGAGGAGTCGGTGGCCGACCATAGTCCCGTATGACCCTTGGTACTGTAAAAGCTTCAAGAAAAGTGTTGTTGCTGAGCCCGCTAAATATGCTGAAGTCATGCACCTTGTAGCGTACCAATAGCAGCACCACACGCAATTCACCCCTTACCAAGCCCGCCTTCTTGCTTCACCTGATAGCACGACCCTGTACTTTAATCCAAACCGAAGGGAACAATAATGTTCAGAGAACAAGTATTGACACCTACCACTCTTTAAAGGATAGCGTGTTCAAGCCACCAGGAACCAGTCGATATAGTCTCGCTTGTTGGTCTTCGGACCGTAGATGTACCTGTCTGGCAAGTTAAAGAGGAGTGCCTGGGGCCGCTGAAGTGGGGTTCAGACATCATATGAGTTATACTACCATCATTCAAAGGCTTTATCAAGGGGATAATGTACGGGAGCAAAATAAGGGTCATGAAGGAGGGTTCTAGGAGTTAGACTACAGCTCATATACCTCAAGAAGCATGCAGTGGCAGCGTCAACAGTAGATCGAACAAGAGTGCATTTTAGCCTACACCCACGCTTACAGCTAAGGCGCAAAAGAACTCTTAGCATCCATCCATGAGGACCCATTTCACGGGCATATTGGAATCACGTTGAAGTTCCGCATGGTACAATTACCACACTTAAGCCCTAGACAACCGAACCCTGGGCCCTAAAAGCTAAACACCGAAGCTCCTAACAATCATGTGACAGCTGTAGTTAAAGCGCTTAGGGTTTAGGCCAATTTTGTGGTTGGCGACTGCTACAATCATATGATTTGAGGCTGCTACGGAGATCCCAGGTGCAAAGAGACGGCCCGACCGGAGATAAGAGATTATTAAAGGGCCTGCAAAAAGTATGAGGGGCCGCATTCGTATCGTATAGACCAAACAAAATTTGGGCAACCTACCATATCTCCTGGACTAAGGGTCGGTGTCGTTGAGATGGAGAGGGCAGGGATTATAGCCAATTATAGCTACTAATAACTACTATTATAGGCCTGTATAGCAATAGGTAAAGGGATCCATTGCCCCAGTCTCACTTTGCCAGGAACTTCCTGAGACCTCCAACTGCCCCCTATTCAGGCCTAAATACCTCTAGTAGGGATCGTAAAACCACAATAGATACTACAAATCCTGCATGATCCTATGTACCGTATACCTTGGGTGGCTTCTTCTTTTTCATCTTCGTCTCTTTATTTGTCCTTATGACTTTTTCCAAGGTAGTCCCAGATCCAACTTCGTGGCCTTAACAGCCATCCTTCAATCAAACATACAAGCCAGGAATGTGGTTCCTTTCCACGAGAATTTGTGGTTTTGTGTTACTAAACCTATAAGAACCCAGGTAAAAGGATAGCCCAAAATCCCTAAAAGCTGCCAAAAAGGAGATTATTCCACATACCTTTGAGGATCAGGTATACCTTTGAGAAGGTGATCTTTTGCAATCTCGCCAAATCAGCCATAGTCTAAACTCCTAGTATCCCCCTCAATAACCCTTATAGTCGTCCCCTATATATCCTCTATGTAACCCCCTTTTAGGAGTTCAGACTATGGCTCAAATGAGTATGGAAGGTCCCAGAAAGACAGATTCATGCCCTGCATTGAAAACCTACAGCTTCTTTTGCAGACTAGATAAGCCACAGAAAGAAGTCATACACCTAGATATCAGTAGACTCTACGAAGCCACATCTAGCATGAACCCTTTTCGGGTTACTTCGGCTCGCGGGTCTATACTGAAACCCAAACCCTGAGCCCCAACAAATATACAGTGAGACAAGAAGACTTCAAAACCACAACCCTAAACTGATAACCATATACCCTGAACCTGAAAGCCGGCTAGTATAGTTTAGGGCTTAACGGTTTAAGGATTCAAGGTTAGCCCTGAAAACCCAAAACCCAAATTCCAAAACCCTGAGCCACTAAACTCCAAAGCGGAGGCCGAGATGCTGTGGTCGGAAAGCGCACCAACTCAGGCCCAAGCTACGGGCATTGTTCCTCACATCCCCAAAGCGTCCATGTAGCTATATAGTACATACTTGGGTTCTAAAGTAGGTATTTGGGAACCCCTTTGGGCCGTAAGTGTATACCACATATCTACATGGACCCTTTAAGATCTGCACCGCCAAGTTAAAAGTTAGGACATAAATGGGTAAAACGCGGACAAGTAAGACTATAAGTCCTGTCATTCCCAAAGGGTCCATGTAGGTACGTGGTATATACTTAGGGCCCAAAGGGGTTCCCATATGCCTACTTTTGGGCCGAAGTATGTACTAGATAGCTACATGGACACTTTAGGACATATATTTATGCAACGAAGGAACTTTTTAATACGTAGGGTTTGAACTCTAGACCCCTAGGATATATGAGGTGTCCACGCCCTAAACCCTAAACCCCCACCTCTAGGTTCCTAGGAGGATAGTACAGAGAGGGTCTTTGGGAATACGATATGAGCCCTTCCTCTTGGTATCGGTTAAAGTTTAGGGTTTAGGGTTCATGTCCCATGTGCAAAGGCCTATAAACCCAATTGAGGACTCATAGTTAGGACCCTGATGGTTTGGACCTCTAACTGGTCTCTAGTGTCTCATACCTTGTCGGATGTAGTTAAGCTTCGGGGTATAACGATTCAGGGTCAGCAGCTATTTTCCAAAGGGCGCAAGTGCCCAATACTCATGTTCTTAGGCTCTTCCAGGCTTTTAGAACTAAATGCTTACGGCGTACTTGGACCCTTACGATTTGATATCCAGGGTAAAGATTTTGGGAAAGGATTTGCTAAAACCAAAGCCCCAAGCCCCCTTAACTCTAAACCGGCGTCAGGAACCGAAGGTTGCCGGGGACTTTGCTTCAGCGTCTGCCAGGCTGTAAGAAGGTCTTCGGACTTTATGGTGAACTTTACGATGACGGGTGTGTTGCTTGGTAAGGGAAGTATATGACTGAAGGGTTTCAGGGTTTAGGGTTCAGGGTCCTGTCGGCTATAACAATCCTACCCTCAACAAAAAGCGGAACCTACGGCCATTTCCTCAAGCAGGAATCTACTGAACACAAGCCCCGAGCCCCACCGACCGAAAATCCTGAACGCACAAGTTGCGAGGAAAACAGGCAACTAAGTTCCCCACACTCTTAACCTTACACGTACACATATGCATAATGTCCCTATGCCCCCCTTGATATTCAAAGGTCCGTAAGGGCCCCCCTAACCTGAAACCTTACACAATGCCAGGTCTGCAGCCCCGCGCGCCCCTTTGCTTCCCTGCACCCCCCAACCCTAAACCCTAAACCCTAAATCCCAAACCCTAAACCCTTTCAAACCCTAAACTCTGTACCATGCTTTGGGTCGGGCGTTGCATGGCCCTTTAGAAGGGTTCTAGGGTGATGTAGAGCCTGTTAAAGGGGAGTAGAGGGATCATTACATGGTTTAGGGCTTAGCGTTTAGGGTTTCTAAGGTTAAGGGTTGAAGGGTTTAAGGATCTGGAATTTTAGGGCTTAGGGTCTATAGGTTGTAGGTTCCCAGCTGGATACTGACATGGAAGCTGGGTTTGAAAATTGTTTTATAGGGTGTTTAGTCTGCTTAGTGTAGACGCACGTTTGACTACCAACATCTTTTACATGTATCCTGCTGCACAACTAGACAAAGCGCCTATTACCACAATTTTGTAACTTATTCAGGGCTTGCTTATTTGGAGGAGGGGATTCTAGGGACCCTCCGGGGTACATATAAGCACATGCTAGGCATATGGGGGGTCCCAAGACTAAGGACCCAGACCTTGAACCCATGGTTTCAACCTTCAACTTCAACTTGGTCGAGCTCTACGGAATAGACTCTGGGGTAAGGGGATATAGGGGATATAGGGTTCTACAGGGATACTGGGAAAGAAAATGGCAACTAACATATTCTAGTAGGTTTGTATTGGGGTTATTTGAGGGTAGCGTTTATATGGCTGAGCTACGGTGGGTGGCGCGGCATTACAGGCTCCAGGGTTTAGCTGGGTAGACCTCTGACAAAATAGCAGTCTAAGATCAGCCGGATGGCATTACGTTGGCATTCGTGTTCATAACGATACCCTCTATAACGTCTCTCACAGGGGCCTTCAAGAATTTCAGGCCAATGTTAAACCTTCTTACATGCATTTTGCTTTCAGGTTCCTGACAGAACCGAGTTCATCCCCTTATCAGGCTAGCCCCCAGAGCCAACGGAACCAAATTGGCGTTGAATGGGGCGCGCGCATTGAAAAAACACTCTGCCTTCCTAACGAATTTCTAAGCCGACATTAGAATGCCTGAGTTTCAAGATGTGCTTTGAAAGGGTGAAAGCCCTTGCTGACAAGTAAATGCGTCCAGCATGCTGGGCATCAAAGCTCCATCCTCTTCTTTGGGCGAGTTTCCATAAGCATGGAAATGCCAACATAGATCCATACGTACTAGAACCTTAGTTATATGGATAACAGTAGAGGAACCCACATTTTTGAAACCCCTATATGCATATTGCTGCATGCAACTCAGCATGATATGGCATATGAAGGGCTCGAGATCTTCCTTACAACTATAGGAGGGCTATGCAGCCTGGTAACAGCTTGAGTGTTGCCTACCTCGCCGCAACTTCAACTACAAACCCGATCTTTACATTCATAGCCGTTCGTGAGCAGACAGGCTCTATGTACCACTCAGAAAGGGGTCCCTCATCATATGTATTCCTGACCTATATTCTACACCGTGAGGGTCCGAGTCAACTTTGGGGAGCTTCTCAAAACAATCCCTGTATGCTTTTATCACTACCTGCAATCCTCCACCTGTATCGTGGGGTTACTAAGGACCCCTGCGGAGCCCTGCTTTGGAAAACTTGGGATAAACCCTTCAAACTCCAAACCCTGAGCCCATATGTGCCGTAGTCTAAACTCCTAGTATCCCCTTTAACAACCCCTTTATTACTCCCCTGTATAATCCCCTATATGCCACTTAAGGACTTTACACCCTTAACCCTACCTAAACCCCAAAAGTATGTAAAATAACAGCCCTAAACACCTAATAATAGCCCTAAAGGCCATTATTTTACATACTTTTGGGGCCCAGGTTAACCCTAAACCCCTGTCATACTCCCCTCAAGGGAAGGCACTCAATGGAAAGCTGCTTGTTGTCCAACTTCACTGCACCACCTGTATTCTAGGGTTGAGGGTTTAGGGT